>JBAMBD010000489.1:0-64520 GCA_037043625.1 Drosophila melanocephala | reverse complement strand
TAATAAATACTAATATATATATTGTAGTTAAATGAAGGATTTAGTTAAATTTTATTTATTATCGCTAAAGAAATGATATTCTAATGAAATCATCTGGCTCTTTTCTTATTTTTCTGCTTCTCTATTCTCTGGTCATGCTTCATCCTGGAATCCAGGCGAAGAACCTTTCCCTTCCCTTTAGGGGCATGAAACCTCTCGCCTTTCTTTACAAATGCCAGTCTAGCTTTATTCCTCTGTTTCTTATACATATTCTTGAATATCTTTTTGTGGATTATGGCTTCCTCTTCTTCGTCTTCAACTTCTATTTCCTTCATAACTTTCTCTGCTCTTCTCATAGCCCTAGTCTTCTTCCTATGAATGAACTCCCTTTGCTTTTTGGGAATGTTACTGAACTCGTTTAGTTTAACAACCCTTTCCTCCAAAGAAAGTGTTATGTCGTCTGAGTCTATCATATTTCGATCAATGGTTTCCTCTGTTATGTCCCCTTTCTTTTTAAGCATTACTGCACATCTCAGCTCTGACTCTGTCATTTCCATAGAATCGGAGCAAGAAGAATCAAATGCCTCCTCGGCCTCTTGTTCTGGGTCTGCTTCTTCAACGACATGTTCGCCATCGCTCAGATCGAACTGCTGAAATATTCCATCATCAAAAAAATTGTGTCTGGCCTGTGTCACAAACGAGACACCTTTGGAAGATGCTTCTTTTTTTGTCTTGAGTTTTCTGCTTATTTCTTCTATTTTCTCTTCCTTGGTTGGTAAAACTTCTTCTTGTTTCTGTCCGATCAAGTCATAAAGCTCTGGTATTTCAATCTCACCCCTTCTGACCTTCTTAATGATCTTCTCCTTTAATCTGTTAATCTTCCTAAAATCGACACCATTCAGCAGCTGAACGTCTTTAAACATTTCGTAGTATTCCTCCGTTATTAATTCACAGCTGAAATCAGGAATGATTTTAAGAAACTTCTTAACTCCCTTGTTGGACACATTTCTAATAAATTCACTAAACAAAATTTCTTTCTTTTCTTCTTTCTCAACTTCCAAAAAGAGTATCTCAGAGTCGAAGAGTGATGGATCTATAAATTCTGGATTCAGGAAGCCTAAGCAAACTGCAAATATTTCGGCACTTTCATCTCTAGAACTAAGTGGCTTTGTTATGTAGACGGCTTTAAAAAGTGTTTCTAAAACTTTTTTGATTTTTAAGAAGTTTTCAGACCTGAAAATCTTGGTGATGAAAACGCCATTCTCTTTCAGGAACTCAGTACTGAGTTTCAAGGCATGCAGAACCAAATCATTCTGAACGTAGATGTCCCTTTCCTTGGAAGTACCGAATTTTGGGGCACCATCGTGGACGAATATGTCTGCTTGGTGACCAGCTAGGTGCCTTATAAGTGTTTTTCGGCAGTCGACCGTGGTAATATCACCACAGAACGAAATGCAATCAGAGGTAAGAGGCTTTATGGGATCGAGATCAATTCCAATTATCTTTCTTGGGGCTGGCATTTCTTGAGCAAGAATCTGCATCCATCCGCCTGGCGCAGCACATAAATCCACTGCTATGTGGGCGTATGCGAGGAAGTTGTATTTCCTGTTTAACTCCTGCAATTTGAATGCTGATCTAGCCCGGTATCCTTTCTCCTTGGCTAAATTATAATATTTGTCCAATCTTTGCTTTCTAACTGCCATGCGGGTTGAGTGAAAATTTTTATTTTCTTAATTTCTATAAAAATTTACAAAATTAATAATTGCTGCCTCATTATACGAAAATACAAGAAACGGAACATGTTATTGATGCGTTTCTATGTTTTATTACTACAAATAACGTGCTCCAAGAATTCTCATTAATATTGTTTTTATTTGTATCAATACACTATAACTTCTGTCATTAATTTCATTGTGACCAGTTATTCAATTCCTTTTACTGGTATCAACATTCACAACTTCTGTTATTAATTTCATTGTGACTCGTTATTCAATTCCTTTTACTGGTATTAATACACTATAACTCCTGTTATTAATTTTATCAGCCCCCTTTTTCTATACCGCTATTTCATTCCCTTTCTTGTATTAAATCGCTGGTATTAATTTTATTTAACCGTTTTTCCAATACCGTTATTTCTTCTCCTTTTTTTTGAATTAATTTCATTAAATTGTGGCACAAGCCCATGGCTCATCAGCACACCCAGCAAATATCATTGAAGGATCTAAATCATGAGAATAAACTCGGGAAGAAAGCTTCAAGAATAGAATTGAGAAATCTAAGGGGAGATGTCTATAATTTAAAAACCCAATTCACTCCAACACCAACCACTTTGAATGAATCCATCTCTGAATTAAAAAGGGTAACGGCTTACTGCACAGCTGAATCTTATGACTTAAAAACGCTTTACATGTTTTTCAAAGAAAACAATAAAACGGAAACTTTTCAAATGTACTTTGGCGAATGCTTGTATGTTTTATACAGACTTGACAGCACTAAAATCGTAGACGTTTTCTTTTTACACTATGGGGTTTCAGTTTTTTGGGGACTAGAGCAAGGGGAGGAGCAGTTCATTTTGAAATTAATATCTAAGTCTCAGGAGAATCCCTATGGCCTGAAAGACATACAAGTGGAGCAGTTCATGTATGGTATTTCTACGACTTCACAAATTGTTAACGACAAAATTTACCTGACTGACGAAAATGAATTCCCCAAGATGGTTCTGAGCCACGCTATGGCTCAGTCTGTTAAGCTTGATTACTTCGATGAATTGGTCGATAACACCATTGACGCTGTCAAGACATTGTCTGAAGAAGTGGAAAAACTAGGTAAGGTATCCAGGAAGAGGCAGGATATAATGAAAGTTATGGGTAAAATACACAATTTGAGTTTAGATCTTAATCTAGTTTCAAACATATTAGGTGTTCCCGCCTTCGTTTGGGAGTATGGTTCATTCTCGCCGTTATATGACACCTCAATCAGATATTTGGATATTAAAAATAGAGCAAACCTTTTTAATAAGAGATGTGACATAACCCATGGTATTCTTTAAATATTGGGTGACAACATAACTACGCAGAACTCGGAAAAATTGGAAGTGAGGATGTCAGTTTTGGCTATTACGAGTGCAGTTTCTGGAATATTGCAGTGTATACTTCATGTTTTCTTAATTTATGAAATGAATAAAATTGCCAATAAGGATTAACAACTCGGTGTCATATGTTTTTGAATAATGTTTTGTCTTATTTTATCATGGAACGTGACCATATCTTCTTGTTCTAAAGGAATATCAAAGATAAAGATCCTCATAAATAGCTTAAGAATGCCAACGGGTATACCAATGATACGAACATGTGTGATCTATATTAATCGTTATTCTGTTCATTGATGGAATAAATCAGATAAGTTAATTGATTATTCTGTATTATTTTGAAAATTAGAGTTATTTGCAAAGTTATATTGCATATTATTGCCTTGCTATCCAATTCACTGAATAGTCACCTATACTGAAGATATTGTTTTTATTTATTTTGAAATCTATATCCCTTTATTAAAAACGTATCTACTTGATATTTAAATCAAAGGGGTTTTCAGTGCCCAGTTCGAATCTCGGAAATAACACTTTTCAATATCTCTTGATAGATGCTATCTGATTACTTTGATAGAAATAAGAATTGATTAGAACATTTATTTAAGCTATCAAAATTCTGAATTCGATTTTTTCACAGTCGACTCAATTAGTGTCAACAATTTGAAAAGCGAAAAGTTTTGAGAAAATTTTAAAAATTTTTAATATTTTTTTTCAATATTTTTCTTGGATTAATAAGAAATCTCTGAAAATGTTACTGTCAAATTGATTGCTAAAAAATCATACCTTTTTTGTGTGAACAAAAATTGGGAAGACGCTTTGTGATAACTACCACACATTTTTGAACAGAATTATCTATATATGCTGAATTTTCTGCACTGAGGGTTTGTTTTGCCAAGTCCGTGTAAGTTTCTAGGCGTTTGAACGAGTGACTACAAGAAAATAGCAAATCCACCAATCAACTTTGAGATTTCCAAATTTAATTGATATAAATTTTGATTACTGTTAGTTCGAACTTTTTATTATTATCCACTACTGACTCGTTTTTCTCCAGTTGCGAATAAATATCCTCAAGGCATCATTCTAAAGCTAAATAAATACTAATACTGTTATTTGAATTTTGATGCTAAAATGTGGTATTTGGTTTTTATATCCAATGTGAAGTGGTTTCGAGTTTTTTAATTCAGTATACAATAATTTTCACAGCTCATCCTAAGCCCACATACCTCTTCACACACATATATTTATTAAATGGTACTCATGTTTAACTTTTAATCAGCTAATCATATGAGATTTGATAAGAAAAGAGAATAATCAAACAATCATAATATCAGTTGGGAAATTGTAAAGTGATGATCGAGCCTTTTTTATGTAAAAGCGATTCATTGATTGCTTTTCAGATCTCATTTAGCTAAATTTTCACCACCTGAATAAATTCGGCTTTTATCATCCCTTTTGGTTTGAGATTTCACTAGCATCTGAAATTGGCAAAAATATAATAGTTTTTTTCATTTCTTACTAAAATTATAATTTCACAGTTAATTAGTAGATTGGTTTCAAGAAATATGTTCATTTATTTGATCTTTGCAGTATTGCATATATATTGAGACATGTAGATTGATTGATTCTTGCATATACTTTATTTCAAATTATTCAATAATATGGGTTTGCCTGATATTAATTTCATGAGATACTTGATATTTTGAGGATGTGATCAATAAATAATTGATTGAGCATAATATTATCTTTAAAATTTTTCAAATTGTTCAGATCAAATATTAAATCTTAATCTGTCAACCATTATGTTTTCAAATCTAGTTTGTGATCAAAGAAATCAACATTTAATACAATTTAGCATGTTTTATTATTACGCCTATTAAAAAATATCATTACTGTTTCTTTTAGTCACTAATTAAGACATTATTGTCATTTTAATTTTTATCTATGATATAAAGTGCTTTTTAATGATTTGAAATTAAATTACAACTGGGGTAAACAATTTTTTTACTATCCTAATTTTTGATGCATATCTGGTCAATGATTTCTACCTGAGCAATTTTAAGAATTCTAAATAGGCATATCTCAGGTTTCATTATCGGCATGTTAGGCCCATGTATGTAAAATGGCTTTAAAAGATATATTGAATTTGTCAGGTAAACCAAAAGGTTGTATTATTTAGAGATATCCGATTCGATATTGAACCCGAGCAAGAAAGGCAGGCACCTTCATGCTGTCTTATGAAATAGTATATCATTTATACCTTTCATTAAAATTTGGTTGGCTAAAAAATTTTGTAGGTTTGGAATAATATTAAAAAGGGCTACAATAAAGTGTCGATTCGCTCTTATAGGTAAGTGTAGATCTCTTCCACACCTTCTAATTAAATTTTAAGATGGCTTGATAATTTTTAAATATTCAAGGCCATGGAGTTCAACCAACAATAATATACTTGTAAATTCATTTTGTAATTGATTAGATATAAATTTTAATTAAAATGTGTGGTGATTAGTACCGAGAGAAATAAGAAATGATCTTCAACTTTGGCATCTAGCTTTAATAGTTCGGTACTGAACGAGTTGATCATTCAAACTTTTTTGTGATATTTTAATCAAAATTTAACCATATCTAATAAAGAGAATATTTGTCATAATTCATTGATCAGAGAAACCTGAATCGTTGAAATCACGTGTTTAAGCCCCAACAAGGAACTTTAAGAGCATTCTCAGAGTTTTTCATTTGTGAATCTAAGAGTCATTTACGGAGAAATATCCTTACTAGAATCCTTGTCTAATTGATCGTTAGAAAACTGTGCAGTAAACATATTCGCTCTCTGTGGATATTGATCAGGCTTTGTTACAACAATTACTATTACATAAGAAGTTTTAACCTCTCATCTATTGGTTGAGCATGGTAAAACACATCATACTACTGATAAAAGAGTGTAAGATAGATTTCAAAGACAAAATATTTATCTCACATAATTAATGTTCGATTTTAAAAGACTTTAAATGCTAACAACTTCTACTTCATGGCAATATATTTACTTGAACTTAGAAATTAAAGCAATAATCACCATGCCTTAGAAATCTATTTAATAGTATTAGTACACTAATTGAGGATCAGACTTGCGATCAATCAAGATCTGATAGAATAATCTACTCTTCAATAGTCAGTTGCAGACAATTCTTTTCTGGGATTATCTTCCTGAAAATCAAAATAGTAATAAAACCTTATCTAGAGTTTAATACTTACAGATCTTAATCGAATACATCAATACATGCCTATAGAAAAACATCCCAACTAAAATGTGATTAATAAAAGCACTTTTGCTTGTTAATTGTTTTAACAACTTCCAGAATGAAGTACATTACATTCATATCTCCAAATCAAGCATCTAAATTTATTTTTATGAAATCTTGAGTTTTAATTTCATTTTTTTTAAATTTTGTAAATACTTTTGATCAAAAAAAAAGTAATTTATTTTCACTATATTGCTATATAACTAATGAGTGATCGGTGAAAACCTTATTGTCAAACGGGTTGCTAAAAACTCCAGCCACGAGGATGGAGGAAACTTGGCCCAGGCAAGATCGAAAAAACCTTCAACGAAACACTCTAAATTCAGGGCTAAGCCCAATCATACCCTGGCGGTCTTTGATATCTAGGAACAAAATATATGTTTTATACCCAAAGTGGAATGGCTTCATGTCCATACACATACACTTTCTTGGTCCATCCGGCATTTTGAAACCAAACGCTACACAGGACTCCTGTGTGTCGTAAACATTACACCTCTACCTCTTAAGTAGTGACTGCAGACTTGTTTTACAGACAACTGCAGCCTGCTGTCTTCCTTATTTTTCAAATTCATAACATTTTTCACAAGGAGTTAAGAAAGAGATTGCCAATCTCTTAAAGGATGCATCGATTTCCGCCACTATAAAGTGTTTAGTATACCGCAAGACAGTATGACGATGCATTCCTTTCTTGCTCTGGTTTAAAGTCATCTCGGACCATACATTTCGTCTTCGAATTCACTTGTCGGTTCATACTTCTCGTCTTCTCTCTCTTTATTCAAATCAATTGTTTCAATATCATCTTTTGTTACCTTCAATTTCAATTCGTGGTTTTTCATTTTTTGCTTCTTCTCCGTCCATGTCTGATTAAAATTTTTTTTTGTAAATACTTTTGATCAAAATTTTTTTGATTCCCATGGATCTGCTTAAAATAGCTTTGAATAACCCACAGAGTTGCTTGCTAAACAAGGGAATAGTGAAAATAAACAGCCAAGAATATCAAGGAATTAAAACATTTGAATTTCCTTTTTGTCTACAGAAGTCCTATACCTTTTCAGATTTAATCTTCCATTTAAAAAATTTGAAGCTGAGTATCAATGAATATAAAAAGAAGGCAGAAAAGGAAGGGGTATTAATGATCAATCAAGAAGACAGTTTGAAAATAATTTCATTTATAAAAAACTACAACGAAAATATAAAAGGGGAATTTATTAAAGAAGTTTTTCAGCAAGAAGAACCGTTTGAAATATTCAAGGACTATCGAAATATAATTCTTGTTGCCAACTATTTAGGTTCTAAACTTCATACATCAAATGTGATGGACTCGATTAACAAGGGAAGTGTAACTAATCATCCATTCGATCCATTACATCAAAAGGTTGAGCATATTAAAATTGATGGAACACCTTTTGAGATCAGGGGTGATGGGGTTCTGCTTTCTGACGATGATTTAAGATACGTCAAAGGCGTTTTCATTGATTCTTTCGAGTCATCCAAACCCTACATCCCTTATTTTAAGCTTTCCCCTTCGTGCTTTCTTTTTTCTTTGAAAGATGAAGAGGTAAAGAGTGTTAAGATATTGTTCAAGAATGATTCAGTTAGGAATCATAAGGAAATAAAATCTACTCTTCTTAAGAATATTTAACTGAAACTAGATAATTAAATGTGTTTGTCCAGGAAAAAATGGCATATTCAAGTATTGATTAATGTATGGAGAAGTATAAATAAACTTAGCTTTGATTTCAAGATGTATTCATTCGTTTTAAATAATTAAATTTTTAAGGCGAAAATTGTACATAATTAAATTATATTCACTGGTTAATTAAAACAAAAATGTGTTTCATAGACTCATTCTTCTTGTATGTTCTAGGTTATCTGTAATTAAATAAATTCACAGCTTTATTGATTCTTATTAATTCAAGATGTCAATTCTTCAATTTTAATAAATCAGTATGATCTTGTTCTTCCCAAGAACATCCATTTAATCAGAAGCATTTGTTTTCATTCAATAATATTCAAACAAATCATTTCAACAATAAAATTAGAGTTTTATTACTTTGCATTCATTCAATAGTATTTAAATCAGTCACTTTCTAAAAAATCATTATTTTATTAGTCTATATTTTCAATACGTTAGCTGTCCAATAAGTGAATGTTTTAGAAGTCATTTCAAAGTATATATGATACATCTATAAAGGGGCAATGACTTCCGTTGCTATGTACCTGTTCGAATATTCTTTACTGGCTTTGTCTGAGTGCATCATTAGCTTTCTTATCTTTACACCGAAAAAGGTTGATTCAATGAATGTTTCATATTCTCAGGTATTAGCCACTTTCATTATTTTTCTATTACAAAATATTATAGCTATGAGCATTGGGAGGTTGTTAACCCTGAATTTCTTCTACGCTATTGGAGCTATTTTTTCAAGCCTCTGGAATACCACTAAAGGATGCTTGTATTTACTTGCATTTAGCGTGATAGTTGGGTTTTTATTTTCTCTTGAAGGCTCAGAATCCTTTTCGGCCTCTTACATACTGGCTGGATTACTGAGTATGATTCATTTACCAATAGCAGTAATACTTGCGTACATATTTGGCGTCACTGGAATTGAAAATATCTTTGTCAAGGTACTGTCTGTTCTTTTAGGAATGCTATCTCAGTTCTTGATGTTTAGGTCGTGCCTGAGAGATAGAAAAGACAAATTAAGATTTAAAAAATTATATGCAATAATATTCTTCAGCATATTGTACGCAGCTGGGTTTTTCTTTATCGTACCAAACTTCTTCGTATAAAATAAATAGATTTAAAAATTATTTTGTATTTAATTAAAAATCACATTAAAATTTAAGTAAAAAAATTACTGATAAGAAGGTTACTAGCAACAAGCTCCTATCACAATTCAAGGGTAACTTCAATCTAAAATTGATTACTAAATAGAAAAAGTGTTATTTCATCTTAGATCAAAGTCTTTATTATAGGCTAAATGTCTCTAGTCATAATCCATATATTCAGTAAAGTTGATATCTATTGGTTTAACTAAGATTCATTTCTGATAGAGATGCTTTTGTCAGAGAATTCACAACATTACACTATAAAAAAACTCTGTATAATAATAATTAATAATTTTGAAAGTAACTGCTAAAATTTAGTTTGATAGAATCAAGGAAGCAAAGGTAATAAGATTTTTATTGGTCAAAAGATACTCCAATACTGAAGGTACCAATCTCTTCCGTCGGATGGTTACTAAACCGTTTTCTACACGTAAACTCACTATCCTAAATTCTGGGGACCACACCGATCATACCCACTTCGATTACTGGAGATAAGAGGAACAATGCATGCTTTACCATCTGTTTTCCAAACCTTTCTATTCAATACATTATACAATCACATTTCACAACCTCGCAGTCTATTTAACCTAAGACACATTCCTCTCCAAGGAATTCATTTGCAGCAATTTTGTAATTAGGTAGTAGCTGTTCTACTTTTATTGGATACGCTTTATATGTTTTTTTACGAGTAGACCAAAATTATTTCACACTACGTGATTCGAACCCGAGCCTCAAGCTTTTCGTTATCATCCGAAGTCAACTTCGCACCACTGCGCTACGGAGGCTATTTGTATTGGCCAGAATTAAAGATTTACATCAAGAAAAACTTTAGAATTGTTGTTTTTTACACTCGCTAGAAGCTACATTCAATCTCAAATACATTTACAAGTCATGCTTCCCCAAAACTGCTGCCATAGACAGAAATACATTGACTATTTTAACAGCCCTCAGTTGAGATCATCCTTTCAGCATATAACATATTCCAAAAATGGCAATGAAATTAGAGTTAGAAAGGACATCGTTTTCATATGATCTTACTTTGAGGGGAGGTGGCGTGTAGGAGTGGCATGGATAAAAAAGGGCTTGCCCGAAGCTCGAAAGAGTGGGGATAAGATTTGTTCTAAGTGCCAAGGACTTCAGTAGGAGATTTAAAATTTCCTCCTATAGAGACACAGGCGCTTCTAGTTGTTTCGTTTTTTTGATCTTACTTTACAATATGCCCATTATATTGAATTTTACATTAAGGGTTTGGTTAGCGCCATGACAACTTTAATTTATGTAGAAAGAAGACATCTTCATACTCTCATGCAACATAATAAGCACTTTATAGTGCTGAAACTAGGTGTTTCCATTAAGAGATTGGCAATCTCTTTCTTAACTCCATGTAAAAAATAAGACTGCAGTTGTCTGTAAAGCAAGTCTGCAGCCATTACTTAGTAGGTAGAGATATAAAGCTTGTGCTCGAGCATTTACGACATATAGGAGTCCTGTGTGGCGCTTGATTTCAAAATGCCGGGTGGTTCAAAAAAGTGTATGTATATGGACACGAAGCCATTCCACTTTGGGTATAAAATATATATTTTGCTCTTAGTTATCGAAGCCCACCGGTGTATGATTGGGCCTAGCCCTGAATTTAGAGTGATCCCTTTCGTGTTTTTCCGATCTTGCCTGGGCAAAGTTTCCTTCATCCCTTGTGGGTGGAGTTTTTAGCAGCATGTTTGACAATAAGGGTTTCACAGATCACTCACTAGCTATAGAAATAAATATGGTGAAAATAAAATACTTTTTTTGTGTAGAAAGAAAATAACGACAGTTAATAATAACACATGTTTGTAGCAACTAATTAGAAGGTAGGGATGCAAACCCTCAAGTATTTGCAACGCATAGTCATACTCTGTGTAGTAATCATTTGGCTGCATAGTGGAGAATAGTAAAAGTATTTGTAGTTAAAATAAAGCCATTCAATTCTGGGTTTAAAATGTATACTATAACATTCTCATCGAAGACAGTCAAAATATGATTAAATATTAAATTGAATTTAGCCGTGAATTTAGAATGATCCGTTGAGTGTTTTTTACAGTCCCTGAAGAATGGAGTATTTACCGGCCCATTGAACATTAAAAAAAAGACCAATACTGACGATATCAATCTCTTTCATCAGAAAGTTAAGCTGCCTTTTACATGTAAATTCACTATCCTGAATTATGGGAACAAACCCGATCACAATGACCTTCGATTACTGGAGGCAAGAGGAACAATGCATGCTTTACCATCTTCTTCTCAAACTTTTCTATTCAATACGTTTTTAAGTCTATTTAACACAAGACACAATCCTCTCCAATGACTTTTTCGGATAACACTTTTGTACTAAAGTATAACTGTTGTATTTTATTTTCAGGAGTATACCCAAATAGTTCGGCTAACCGGATTCGAACCTAGTCTAAAATTTTCGCTCAACTTCACACCACTTGCTAAGGAGGATTTAAATTTGACAATATGATTTTCACCGATCACATACTAGCTATAAAATAAAATGATTAAAATGCAAAATTAATTAATTTATAAGATTTAGAGTCCACGCGAGAATCAAATATAATTTATTAAATATATTTTCAAAGCCAAAATTATAGACCAAAATAGTTAGAAAGCATATACGAAAGAACCTCAATCATATGACCCCTTTCATTATAAAATATCATATATTAGCCAACTCTGAAGCACTAAGAATCCATCCAAGGTTCTCAACTCCAGTTTCTTTTAGGTTTTTAAGATATTCAGAAGACTTATTCAAAAAGTCATTTGGTTTTAGCTTTTCTTCTGTTAAAAGACTGACAAGTCTCAATTTTATTATAAATTCACAATAAAATCTAGGACATCTAGGAAAATCAATGGCAAGACCACTCAAATCGTCCTTAAAAGCGATCAAGGGATCTTTAAAATTGTAAGAAACCGAAAGATCTTCAGTTGCCATCCTCATAAACTTTGTAGCTATTTTATGATTGGTTGTCATTTCTGTAATATACTGTATAAGGAATATGTCCACGGGATAAGAACTCATCTTAGACGAAATAGTCTTTCCATAGTCGAGAATTTCGTCATCCAAGGAGATTAATTCCACAGTGGTTGAACATTTCTGAATATAATCTATTATCTCCGCCTCTTTGGTATTAGATGGAATCGAGGTATCTTCATCCTCCATAAAGGAAGCGAATGTATTACCTGACTTGACAGGCTTGGGTGACTTTGTGCCTGAAGGCAGAACTGATTCAACCATGAATTCTATTCTAATTCCGAATTTCTTCATATTAGTCGTGAGATAATTTGTTATGGTGTCCAGAAACTCAGGGCGGTGAACAGAAAGATTCTTGTACAGGTTTTTATAAACGTGGCAAATAAGCTCAACGTTCTCCTCGGAGGAGGTTGAAAGTAAATACTCAATAATTGCTTTTACATTTGCAAATCCTATTATTCCCATGTTGTAGAACGTAGCAAACAGATTAAGTGAAGCAAATACCTGCGCTTTTTCTTGCTTCTAGTCATCTCATATTCTTCTATTTTCTCCTCCAGTTCAGCTCTACTTCCGGCTTTGATGTTGGATATGTCATACGTGGTACTCCAAGAGTGTGTCAGCTTGATTTTATTAAATGCCATGATGAGAACTCGCCCAAAGAAGCACGATTGAGTTTTCACATCATCGCTTCGTAGTTCCTCCTTGGATCTGAAATTATTCTTTAACTTTCCAACCAGCCAAGCGTACACCTCCAGATAAATGGGTTCAGTGATAATTTTCTCAAAAATCAGGGCTGAAATATCTTGCATCTCTGTGATTTTAACTACCTTCACCTCCATAATATCCTCCAAAACCGCTTCCTTATTTTCCTTTGTAATTCTGTTAAGGTGATGTTTCATCATTTGTATTGAAGAGTAAACCTTAGTCTTCAAGACTTCTAACTTATCCTTGGATTCCTTTAACTGTACCTTTGCTGTCAAGAACTTAATGCTAAAATCTTCCCTTTCTGTGCTATTATAAAATGTATGGACAAGTTGTTTTATTTGTTCAATGCTGTAGCTTTCTTCTTCCCTGACAGGAAATTCCTTTAATAATTTTTCCACCTCCATAAATTTAATAAATTCGGATGTGCAGTCTTCAGAAGACTTATCAAATTTGTCCCAAGGATTTTCATTATTAGTTTCTTCAACCAACTCCTTTAGTTCCTGAATATTCTCAACGGTTTCTATTTTTTCAGATTCCGAACTGTCACTAAATTCTATTGGAGATGCTTTCTCGTTGGTGAGAATGAACTCAAAGGAAGGTGGTGGGCTGGAACTGTCTTGGGGTGGCGCACTCATCGTTCTTTCGACACCAAATTCCCTGGAATCAAAAAGTGTTTTTTTTTCTTCGGGCATGATGGGATTAATTTTTTCGCTTTTATATTTAAAAAATTTTAAAAATGAAATAAAATCTGAAGTTTATTCGTTTAAACAAATTTATTAAACATAAATAAGTGAAAAGTTGCATTAAACATGAAATATCTGAAACATTGTTTTAGATAAAAATATTAATTGATTGAAAAATACAAAATATTTTCACCAGTAAAATTAAAGATATTCTAACTTTGACTACAAGCTGCCTTGGATCTCGGATGGTATAGAAGAAGGATTTTGATATAAACAATGTTAAGGTATTAAAATGAATATATCAAGTTTAATATGATTGAGTCAATTAAAAAAAAGTGAAACAACTAGAAGCACCTGTGGCTTTACACTAGGAAATTTCAATTTCCTGCCAGGGCACTTTAAATAAATCCTGAGCCCACTCTTTCGAGCTTCGGGCAAGCCCTTTTTTATGCATGTTGACCTCACGATCATCATCCGGTCGACCTCCGCCCTTATCTGAGTTTTCCTTTTATGAGAAGGCTGTGACGTTCTGATATAAACTGTTATTAGTTTCACACACATGAGTGTATAACTTATCCGGGCAACCACGAAAGGGCCACAGTCATCTGTCTCACGACAGATTCTACCCAGTAGAGTTCCATCTAGCTCACTAACTAATCAATCTGATAAGAATAATGAGTAGGAATCATATGAGCCATGGGATTTTATTCTTATAGTAGAATATCTGGAGGAGGCTTATAGATTATTTATAACATTTTGAGGTCAAGATCTTTTGTCTGAGAAAGAAGTGATAGCTCAGCCAAAGCTATTCATAGATTGGCTTGTACCGGAAATGTATCCCTTGGATGGTAGTTCTTCTAGTTGAGAAATCAGCATATCAAATAGTTCTGTTCACGCCATGTCGAAACTTATGACTCTTCTGCCCAACTTGTATCACTTTGATTTTTTCTTAATTAATTTATATTTTTTATTCCCATGGAATCAAAATTTTCTATTTCCAGTCTTTTTGAACAAGTCGTTAATTCTTCTTCGTTTACTGCTGATAAAAAAAAACGAACTTCTAAAAACATCTTCAACGAAACAGAAGATAAAATTTATAGCAGAGATTTATAGCAATGAAGATAGAATAAAGCAAGCAGTTATGTGTCTGGATAAATTAAAAAAGAAAAACAGTCTAGGACTACTGTTGCTTCTTAAGTATTGTCTATTCAAGATAAGAAAGGGAGACATGAGCAGGGTCAAGGGAAGTTACAGTGCATTGGAGGCCTGTTTTAAACACGATCAAGGTTATTGCCTAGATGAGTTGATGGACATAACAATATATTTAAAGAAGACTGAGTGTTATGAGGTCCCATTGAGTATAATATTAAAGAGATATGATGTAATCACAAAGGAAAAGACTTTTGAGTACGTCAATTTGCCTGTCGACCGAGGTTGTTTACTTGAACCAAGAAGTAATTCTATTTGTGATTGTTCCCTTCCAATAAAGTTGATCATTGATGATATTTTGAAACTAGAAACAATTGATACGGAAATGAATTTTGTTGTAGCTAACGAACAATTTGAATTGTACAAATTCATAAGCATGGAATATTTTAAAGGTTTAGAACAGAAATTTAAAAATATAAGGATATTTAAAAAAATACTGGCTAAGCTATTAATGGATAAGGGTCCTAATGGAAGAGAGGGTTCTTACAGGGAGATGATTGATTACCATAAAGTAGAATTACTGAAAGAAGAAGCTCTTATGTTAAGAGCCGAGTTAGCTAAGCTGAATAATTTATTTAAAGAGAAAGGTATTGTTCATAATTCTGAATGCAGACAAGAGAATCACAATGATGACATTAAAATAGAAGATAAATTATCATCATTGACAATCAAGACTCAAGACAATGGAAAGTTCGAAGAAGATCCAGGATTGATTAAAAATGAGACTGCTGCGAGTCAGAATAACAGAGTGAAAAGTGCCACAGTACTGACCAAGAGTCCTACCATGCCTTCTGCCACAGTACTAACTAAAAGTCCCACCATGCCTTCTCCCACAATACTAACCAAAAGTCCCACCATGCCTTCTGCCACAGTATTAACCAAAAGTCCCACCATGCCCTCTGATACAGTACTGACCAAAAGTCCCACCATGCCCTCTGCCACAATACTGACCAAGAGTCCAACTATGCCTTCTGCCACAGTACTGACCAAAAGTCCCACCATGCCTTCTGCTACAGTACTGACCAGAAATGCCACAAGCCAAACTTCTAACATCCAAAATTCTAATCATAATTCAATGTCCGAAACAGCTACACCCTTATCAAATGAAGCAGGATCTTCAGCAAGTCCAGCCGTAAAGAAACCTTCAACCATATTAACAAGGGGTGTTTCAGCTCATTCCAATAATGTAATATCACAAAATGAACTTTCCAGTAATCCTCCTAGCCCTTCCTTTAAGCCTATCTCCCCATTAATGGGTAGAAGAACTGCCAGTTCACTCCCAACACTCCCTACAGATCTCATGTTTACAGGCCTGAAGTGGAGAAAATCTCCAAAATCTCAGGTTCAAATCTTTTATAAAATTGATTATTCAGCTCTGCTAAATAAATTTAATATCATCGAATTTAACAAGTTCGTTAAAAAGAAGGAGCAAGTTGATAATAAAATCCAAGCAAAGGAGAAAGAGAAGAAGGAAGAGACCTTCTGTTTGAATCCCAAGAAATGTTATGCTTTGAATATTGCGATGGGAAGGATCAGGTTCACTAACAAGGAATTAATAGAAGCTGTAATGGATTTAAGCTACACCAACGACAATTTTGTCAAACAACTCATTCTATACTTTCCAACTGCTGAAGAGCTCCAGGCTATCTACGATGCCACTGTCCAGATTAGCCGTGCAGAGATGCTGTTTAGGGATATTCCTGATATCATATCGTTCTACGATTCCCTTCTTTGTCTGAGATTTTTATATGCTTATAGAAGCAGTAATTATAATAATACTCTTACATCCATTGTTAAATCTTTAACAAAATTAATTGACAGTCGAGAATTAAAGAACTTGTTTGGGATTCTACTTATTGTAGGAAATGTTCTGAATTCAAATACTTTCAATGGAAAGGCTGAAGGTTTTAATTTAGACTCGTTGCCTGCTTTTGCAGATGATCAGATTATTGGTTTGATTAAAGGTAAGGTAAACAAGGAAGCTTTATCAAATGAATTACTGGTTAATAAAAAGATATTACCTGATAATACAAATATAGAAGGTATAATTTCCGAGATAAATGATTTGAAAGGTCTTTTTATTTTTAAGAATCCAGCACCAGCATTAAGGTTGGAGTTTGATGAAACATTGAAGATATTCAATGAGATGCTAGCTAAATATAACGAGGCACAGGCGTTGTTTGGCGAGACTGATGACTTGTTTATCAACAAGATCGAGACATTTGTACGTAAATTAGTATAATAAATTGAATAGTAGTTTGACCTTGAAAGCAATTTTAATCAGACTGTGAAATTAAAACATTCAATGACACCCTTGCTAATAAATTGTTGATTTTGTGTGTGAACTCGGATTCAAACCTTATATACATCATCCTATACTGAGACGGTATTTAAAGAAGACATATTTATTAAATAATTTTCATATTTAAATATTAATCAGCCAATCGAATGATCATAATATAATATCTGTTGGACAAATTCTAATCTAATTGGTTATTTATCATTAATACCTTTAAAAGTAACGTATTTACTGAATTATTATAAATGATTGGATGGATATAAGGCAGCATTAAACGAATGCTATTATTGTCTGTATTATGAATAAGAACAAAAGCTATTGGACAAAAGCTCTTTTAACTAAGATTTGTAATCTCCCTAGGAGTTTATTGGAGAATAAACGGGTATTTCTTTGATTGAATTCTAGGGCCAAATGATTTATTAATTGTTCTTCGGTTGAATTTCTCCCAACTCAATGTTATCTAAGATATTAAAGTATTCCTGGCCGAAAACATCCAGATTAATAGGTGTTGGGTATGAATTGACAGTTTTTCTGCCCATTAATTGGAAGATAGGCTTAGCCCTAATATCTCAAGCAGTGTTAAATAAAAGTCAAAAGGTTCATAATTTTACTTTAATAAATGCAGCATTAATCCAACCCACATATTTTATCTCACCAGCACTTAAATATTAACAAGATCAAGCATTAAAATCTAAATCAATTTCTGATGAAAATTTTTGTCACCCAATGATTCCAATTGATAGAAATTCAAAAGATCCATTTTATAGATACAAAATGCCTTCAATATCAGTGAAGACGGATTCAACTAAAACTTACATAGCCAATTTGGACCAAGTGGGTAAATCACTGTATAGGAATCCAGCTCATATTCTTAAATTCTTGTTCTTTGGCCTTGGTTGTAATTGTACGGTTACTGATAAATATTCGTTAAACGATAAGTTTGATCAAAATCTTATACAAACCGCTTTATACGATTTCATTGACTTCTTCGTGCTTTGTAAACTGTGTTCAAACCCAGAAACCAAATTCGTATGCGAAGATGTTCTTTTAAGAAGATGTCTTTCTTGTGGAGAAGAATTTATCCAATCAGATCATAAACTGGTACAGATAATTATGAAGGACAAAGACAAAATAAATCAAAATAGATCTGAAATACGAAAGATCTAAAGGGGTGTTTGTTATTGCGGAAACCAAAGAGCAAAGTAAAGCCTGAAATGGTGATTCATTGGATGAATTATTTAGAAATTACGTTAAGGCAAAGGATTTGGTTGGCCAGGTGTTTTTAAAGAAGAATAAAGTTGAAGACATTTTATTTCATATTGAAAACATGCTGGAAGTTTATCAAAAGGAAGACAAAATTGAAGGGTATTTAACCCTTTTAATGAATTTTGGATTTGATTTTGATGATATTGAAAATTATTTTTCAACACCAAGAATTCTTAAAAAGAGATCTCCTTTGATTAAAAAGAACATAGAATATATCTTTGAAAATTATTGTGATTAAAATGGCGTGGCTTAAATCTTATTGTTTTGGTTTCTTTCATTTGCCTGATTGTGCATAATAGCCTATCTGGTTTATTATAAATGGCTAAATCAGGTTGATTAATCTTTTAAATTTAAGTAACTGATATTTTTGTAAGTATTTATTAATTGTTGAACTGGGTGATTAATTACAGTGCTTGCTTACATTTTTGAAGATATTTGAATTATTCGATTGGTTTCTCCATCAATTATTTTTAATATAAAATTTTAAGGTAAAAATAAACGAAGTTAAATTACTACTCGACTTGTCTTAATTAAATTTTTGAAAATTGATTTTTCTCAAAATTTCTGAGCTTTTAATTGTCTTCTTGTGCCTTTTTCAATTTATATGCTTTTTTATGGAACCTGCATCATCATGTGATACTTGGATTATAGTGAATAACCATCTTTAAATCTGTAATTAGATTCTTCTAGATGAATACTGAAATGGGGATAGCAAAGACAGAATGTAAGAAAATTAAGTCGGTAATGAATAAACCTTTCTAGGTCAAGATAGGAAATCTATAAGGTGGTGGTTCTTTAAATTATTTAAAAAACTTTACTATTTGACTTTTTTATTAATCTTCAGTGTGTTCTAAAAAGAACACGAATGCTTTTCTGAGAGAATTTGATGATTAATTCGATTTATGTTAACCAATGTTATGGCATATGGGTGTTTACAAATCCTTACTCTTTCCAGGTTATTTACTTTATTATTTATTTACTGGGTTACAAAGCTCATGCCGGAACAAGTAAATTAGTAAGAAATTATCTTCTAAGAAAAACGAGATTTATTAACTAGAAGCCTTTGTGCCTCTGCAGGAGGAAATTTTAAACCTCCTACTGAGGTTTTGAATACTCAACACAAACCATAAGTCCACTATTTCGAGCTTCTGGCAAGCCCTTATTCAAACATTGCTGATCCTGCAGATTCAAAATTATTCTTTAAAAAAAACGAAACAACTATAAGCACCTGTGCCTCTATAGGAAGAAATTTTAAACCTCCTACTGAGGTCCTAGGCACTTAGAACAAATCCTAAGCCCACTCTTTCGAGCTTCGGGCAAGCCCTTTTTTATCCATGCCGCACACACACGCCACCTCCCCTTTTTTCGGGATTTTTCTTGTTATGTGAAGGCTGTTACGTTCTGATAAAAACTGTTATTAGTTTCATACACATAAGTGTTTTACTTATCCGGACAATCTCGAAAAGGCTACAGTCATTCGTCTTACGACAGATTCTGCCCAGCGGGGAAAAGTTACACGACTAATATTATTGTCGTAGACGAAGTCAGTATTTAAAGAAGACATCTTTATTAAATGGAATTTCGTATTTATATCTTAATTAGCCAATCATATATTTATTGGTTCAATAAAGGAGATATATTGAATAACTCTAATATATATTGGACAATTGTAAAGGAGACCATAAACTAAATTTGGTTATTTATCATTAACCCCTTCACGACAATTATATTTTTGTAAGAATTAGGAAAGTGATTGTAAAAATACTATTGTACTAGGTAATCGTCTTTACTGTAATTATTAAAACATTCATTGTGGTTTTAATGATTACCTGTGAAATCATTTAGACCACCAATATATTAAATAGTTTTTCTTAATTTACTCATAAAAAATTTGTTTATCAACAATAATATCGATTAATGTCAGCAATGAAATGTAACAAATTTGCTTAAGCAATCCTCTTTATTCATCGGATCGTGTATATGAAAGAATTTGATTATGCATCAATTTTAATTCCCGAAAAATTATATTTAAATTCGTATCAACAATTGAGTAGAGTTCTAAACAGTTTACTGCTTTCAATTTGAGACTCTGCTACAGTTAGACTTTAATCTTTAGCAGGCTTTAAAATGAAAAATTGTAATTTATCTTGGCAACTTAATTTCGGGGTTTTATTATCAATGAATATTCTAGAAACCTAAGAACAATACTAATTATAAAGACATTTGTTCGAATCACTGAATAATAAGATTGAATATTTCTGAAAGAGACTCCAGATTGAAGATGCAAATTTGGGTTATCTTATAAATTCCTACAGTGAATCCATCCGTAATAATTTTATAAAGGTTATAAATCAAATCATTTTATAGAATTATATTGATCGATGGTATTCATATTCAAATACTTATAAAATTCTATATTAATATCTGTGTCGGAGGAAGTACTTTTCTACAACTGTGATTCTAAATTCATTCTTCTAGATAGGATTAATTTTTTAAAACCAGGTAATTCAATGATTAATGGGCTGATAATATACGCCGTGAATAGAAATGGGACTTTACTTATTAAATTATGGCTGCGAGTTAAAACTCAACAATTAAATATTAAGCACAACTGTGAAGTTTTCCATTGTTAAAATAAAAGATTTTGAATAGATTTATTTGACTTGCCATATTAATATTCAGCTGACATTATGTTGACTAGTGTGCAATTAACGAATTATATCGTTCCTTACCCAGATATCATCTATGATTTTGACAACTAGCTATTTACATTCAACCCCATTTTGACAACAGGTAAACTAAAATCTGTTATAAAGGACAGGCTAATATTTTTGTAAAAATGTGGCATTGTCCCTAATTAATTAATATGAGCATGAAAATGTGTCATATAAAATATATTTAAATCTGTTGGCTTTGCAGAAATATTTAATTAATTCTAAAGGATTAGGAGACATAATTTATTGTTACATATTTATGTATACGTTTATAAATGTGATTGGTTCTTAATCAATACTTCAATGCTATTTGATGCTTCCATAATTATAGATTTATTATGTCTGCAGCCAAATAACTATAAACCAATGAAGTATTCGACGCTTATCACAGCAGAAATCATGATTTGTTGAAAAAGTATCTTCCTGGTAAATGGCATCAAAGTTGTGAACGATAGGCAACTAAGCTCCGATTGAGCTTTAGAGACTAAAATTATTAAGAAAACTATTTAAAGAAAATTTATGTTACAAATGTGACTCTATTGTATGCAATGTAACAATCTGGCAACTCCTATTTAGCTTATCTTAAGTTTTGCATTGTTCCTTCATTCGTATGTACTCAAATATTAATTTCACAATAGCATGTAATCACACTCCGTTTTAGACTGCCGAATGAGTCACGTCGTTAGATAAATAAAAGCTTTGATTCCTGCAGAATAACGTTATCTTGTTTGTATACGCTGTGAAACTGTGCGATCGGATCTAGCAAATCCAACAGGTTATGGGCCCAGTGATAAATAAATAAGAAAACGTTGACAATAAATAGTGTAGCTGTGAAAAATGGCTGGCGCATTTATTAAGATTGAGCCACTGTGTGCGGAGAACTATGACACGTGGAAACTGCAGATGCGTGCTATATTAGTGAAAAACGAACTATGGCAATATGTTGATGGAACGAAAATTTGCCCAGAAAATGTGGCAGATCGAGCAGTATGGAAAACATACGATGAGAAGGCGCGCGCGGACATATTATTATCAATTAGCCCATCGGAATTGTCTATAATTGACGATTGTAATTCGGCAAAAGAATACTGGTTGAAATTGCAGGAGACATTTCAATCAAAGGGGCCAGTGCGAAAAGCAAGCCTGCTGAAACGAGTGGCATTGTCGCGAATGAACGAGGGCGCTAGTGCGCGCCAGCATGTACATGAATTTTTCGACGCAGTGAAAAAATTGAAAGAAATAGGTGTCGCGATTGGAAATGATTTGTTAGTAATCTTGTTGCTATATAGTTTGCCTGACTCTTATAAAACGTTCAGATGTGCGATGGAAGCACGAGATGACTTGCCCCATCCCGATATGCTTCGCGTCAAAATTCTTGAAGAGTCAGAAGCGCGCGAAAATAAAGAGAATCGCGAAGAACAAAACGCAATGTTCGCTAATCGTCGGAAAGATGTAGAAAGAAATAGCAAAGAAAGAAAAAGCGATAAAGTGCAGCGTGAAGACAGAAAATGTTTCAGCTGCGGCAAGGTTGGACATTTCGCGCGAAATTGTCGAAGCAACTCAAAGAAGAATATGAAAAGCAATACAAACGAACAGAACAGTGCGGGTACAGCAGAAAACGGAGAACTTTCGCTAAACGCGTTAGAGATGGCCTTTTCTGCCGATGAGAAAAATGGCTTGTGGTGTCTCGATAGTGGTTGCACGGCACACATGAGTTCAAATAAGAGCATGTTCACCGATATTGCAAAAGTCGAAAAGACTTTACATTTGGCCAACAACAAGACCACACGGATTGGTGGCATTGGCAATGCTAAAATCGCAATTAAGAAGCAGCAGCAACGAGTTAACTTAACGTTGAAAGATGTTTTATACGTATCGGATTTGCGCCAAAATTTGATGTCGGTTTCCAAAATCACAGACAATGGTTTTGAAGTTCATTGTCGGAAAAATGAAGCACTTGTTATGAAAAATAACGAAGTTTGGCTACGTGCGCAAAGATACGGTAACTTGTATTACTTGAATGGCGAAGAGCATCAAGTGAATAGTGTAATGTATGGTGGTCAAAACGACCTTGATCTATGGCATTATAGAATGGGACATCTGAATGAAAGCGATTTGAAATGTATGGCTAAAAGTGGTAAAGCCTACGGCATGAAAATGTGCGAGAATGGAAAATTGTCGAAATGCGAAATCTGCATAAGCGAAAAGCAAACTGCAAGCATTTATAAAAGTTGAAACGAAAAACGTACGACAGAACTACTGGAAATAGTTCACAGCGATGTATGCGGTCCAATGAGAACGCAATCCCTGGGAGGATGTAAATACTTCGCAACTTTTATAGATGACTATTCGCGCTGTTGTGAAGTTCACTTTCTTAAACAGAAATCCGAGTTATTTAAAGCTTTTAAAGTATATAAAGCTACAGCAGAGAACTTCACGGGTAAGAAGATAAAAGCACTTCAGTCAGATAACGGGACTGAGTATTGCAACAAAGAGTTCGACAAGTATATGGAGGTGAACGGGATCCAGAGACGCCTTACAACACCGCACACGCCACAGCAGAATGGCTTAGCTGAGAGAAAAAATCGTACCCTGGTCGAGATGGCACGCTGTATGATGAAGCAATCCGGTGTGCCGCCATCCTTTTGGGCAGAAGCAGTAAATGCAGCATGTTACATCAGAAACAGATGTGTAACGCGGGGTCTATCCGGCGAGATTTCCCATACTTACTGGACGAAGAAAATTCCTACAGTGTCGCATTTACGTATATTTGGTACAAAGGCATTTGCATTAACAAAGGGTTCAAATAAGGGTAAATTTGAATCAAGATCGGAAGAATGCATACTGGTCGGCTACTCAACTACATCAAGCCATATCGATTATATTTACCTGAAAAGCGTAAGGTAATAGTAAGCAAAGATGTCAAGTTTTTGAATGTTCCAGGTTTCAAAAGCGAGTACGCTGATTTCTACGAAAGGGATCAAAACTCAGACGGAGGTTTCGACATCAATATCACGAGATAAACCTTGTGATGGGTCTACCAGCGACGATAACAGTTCAGTTGAGCGACCCAAGCAGAAGCTAGTTGAGCAGCAGCGTGGCAGAGGCCGTCCCAAGATCGAGAGGACAGGCCAGCGTGGTAGGCCACGGAAAATATATCAACCACCAGCACAAGTGATCAGCAGCGACGAGCAGACAGCTCAAGCGAGACATTCGAGGAATGCGAAATGGCATACATGGCTGCGACAGATGATCCAACTACACTAAAAGAGGCGAAAAGCAACGAGGACAGCGTCAGTTGGACAAGGGCAATTGAAGATGAGTTTCTGGCGCAGATACACAACGGAACATGGGAGATAGTGGAACGCCCTAAAGATCGAAAGATTATAGCGGTACCAAACAACTCGGCCTGTTATTCAAGCGAACAGGCGAAGATCTGTACGCAGTCGTCGATGCTGACTGGGGCGCAAATTTGACCGACAGACGGTCATATTCTGGGCAGGCGTTTATATTAGCAGGTGCTGCTTTAAGTTGGGAGGCACGAAAACAACGCACCGTCGCTTTGTCAAGCACAGAGTCCGAATACTGGGCAATGAGCGAAGCAACAAAGGAGGCCTTATACTTGAAGGCCATACTCAACAGAATTGGCAGAAAATGTGATTCGGTTCTGCTCCTAAACGACAACCAAAGCGCTCAAAAATTGGTTAAAGGCTTTGGTTTTCATCCACGTACAAAACACATCGATGTGCGCCACCATTTCATCCAGCAGAAGCACCAGAGTGGCGACATCCAGGTTGACTACATGCAGACGGAGCAAATGCCAGCAGATGTACTAACGAAGGGTCTAAGCAGTGCCAAGCATCATGGTTGCATCTCTTCATTGGGCGTCACAAGTATTTAATATTAACAGAATTGTTACTTTGAGAGGGCGTGTTACAAATGTGACTCTATTGTATGCAATGTAACAATCTGGCAACTCCTATTTAGCTTATCTTAAGTTTTGCATTGTTCCTTCATTCGTATGTACTCAAATATTAATTTCACAATAGCATGTAATCACACTCCGTTTTAGACTGCCGAATGAGTCACGTCGTTAGATAAATAAAAGCTTTGATTCCTGCAGAATAACGTTATCTTGTTTGTATACGCTGTGAAACTGTGCGATCGGATCTAGCAAATCCAACAATTTATTTGAGTAAACAGGTTTTTTTCAAATGCATCAATAGAGAAAGATTCCCATACAAATAACTAATTTTATGTCTATTAAATATAATTTTCCAAGTTTCAGTTAATGATTTTAAGTTTCTGCCTGCATGCTACTTCATAAGACTTTATCGTTCTTTTGTGTCATCGTTTATGATTCTTTTACAGTATGAATTGAAAATTATCATCTACAAGAGATAAACAGGTCTAAGCCTCTATCACTAACTCTTGATTCGTCCAACATCTTTTTTCTCATAATCACTAAATTATTCAACTTCTTAGTCTATGGAGTCAGTTTAACAAACAATTGTATTATGTATCTATCAGCTGTGCATGAGAGGATTAAATAATTTCTTACTACTGTCACGAAGAATAAAATATCAAATAAAACTTTTTTATTTTTCTCCTCTCAATAAATTAATTGGATGTCATTACAAAATTTTCAGCCAGTAATTTCGAACGATTCCATTTTGTATTACCTCACTTCTACAAGAAAACTTTGTATTATATCTGCTATAATAAATTTGTTGGTGTATATGTTCTCCTTTAAATTCTTAAGGGGAATTTTATTCCCATTTCCATCTTTTAGAAAATTTTTAATTCAATTAAAAAAAAAATCACTTAAAAAATAAATTTGTATCCATTTGTAGACTTATTTAACCCATGGATTTAACCAGTACTCAACCATCACAATCTCAATTCAAGAAGAGAATGTTCGCGGATATATTCTCATTCCTCATTGTGGCATTAGGCGGTATTTATGTAAAAATTACTGGCTTGAAAAAAATAAAGTCAGACAACTATTTGTGTAATGTGATCTCTAATTATGTCGATATGAGTAAGCCCGACTTTGTTAGAGTCTACGGTCTTTTATCAATAGCTATTTTTATTGCAATTCCGATCCTTACTGTCTCCTCCTGGCTTCACATATTTATTTATATCCTGTTTTTTGTCATACTCCAATTTTCTGATTTTTACATTTTCTATGAGGCTATATATGGTTGTAGCTTCAACTCTGGCGATATTTTGGATCTTGTATTTATCTTTGTAGGCATATTTGCTGTTATTCTGTCATGGATTATAATCATTAAGATATTCATGAACTTTAAAGGATTGACCGTTTTAATAGGATTGGCTTTAAAAATAAATTTGAAAAATTTGCTTGTTGTTCTATGTCTATGCCTGATACAATGTTATCCTTTGTCTTTGCTTATTTGTAACAGCTTCATGTTGGTGGATACAAAAAAATATGATATTTTTTTTAAATGTAATCACATTTTACGGAATTTAGGACTCTATGTAATAAGTTTGACTTTCAATGAAGTTTGCCTTTCAAGAATTATGTCTAAGACTATTAATTGTGAAAAATACAGCATTTTCTGGGAGTTTCTTAGTTCCTTCATATCTTTAGGTTCTATTTCCCTGAGTTATTTATTGTCTCCTCAAATCTCTTTTGGGAAATCCTTTGGTTCAATTAAAAATGAAAACGGACAAAGAAAGGTAAATTCGATTATCAGGATCATGGCTCGTCTGGTAACACCCATAATGAGTGGTTTTGAGGATGTTATTGAATATGTAAATCCTTTTACTTTACAATATTTGGCTCTCAACAGGACTAATTATGTTGATTCTGTCAGAGGATCCCATTCTATAATTTTTAATTTGATAGAATATAAGAGGTATGCAAACTTATTCAATTTTATCTTCCTTGGCATATTACTTAGGGCATTTGCCAAGTAAACTCTTTATCTATACCCTTAATCTAGATCATTGCTATTATTTTGTTTTTTGTGTCTTCGTCTTAAGATCTTTTTACTCTTGTGTAGTGATATTGATGTTTAAATGGGCATCCGAACCTGATAGTATCAGGGAGTATAGACCTAAATTTGCTTCAAAGCTGGAAAAGATTATTCCTCAACCAAAACCTGACATAAACATATGAAAAATGAAAATTCTGACAATATAATTGTTGGGTTTGTCGAGTTGTACCTTTAAATCCTGAGAAATGGGAGACATCATTTATTTAACGAATTCCGTATTTATATCTTATTGACTGCTTTCATAGGCTTTGCACTGGTTTATTGCGATATATAAACTAATGAGGTTCCAAATAATTATCACATATTATATATTTATATACAACTTTAGATAAATGAATTGATTTACTATGTCTAGATTTCATGTATTAGAAATCTTAATTTCATGTATTAGAAATCTTAATTTCATCACTATCCATGTTAATTGAACATTTTTTCATTATTCATTCAACATCTTCTTATTTATAAAACTTTCTTTGCAGATAAAGCAAACGTCTACAGAAATTGAAAGAATATTTTACAAGACTCTGATAAATTAAATATGTCTTCTCATTGGTTGAGAGTTATTTAGCATAGAACAATATATTAGTATGTGATAGTTAACCTTGTTATAAACACATGATATACTATTATTATTCATAATGTATTACTACTATTGAAAAATATCTCAAGCCTAACTAGATATGCAAGGTCTGTAAACCTGGATTATTAAAAAGGAAATTGGAGAATTTTTGATGAAAAATCCGAATAAATTTGTTTTGTTTTCTAATATACTGATTATATTATTTTTCTTTAAGTACTCTGAAAAATCCAAATAAATTTGTTTTTTTCCTAATATACTGATTATATTATTTTTCTTTAAGTACTCTTCTGAACCTTAATATTAAAAAATAAGCCAATGAGGTGTTGATTGATGTCAATCCCTTGTGTAGAGAACTGATCGAGATTCGTCGTTAACACCATAAAATCACTAAACTATTATTATTTGTCTTCGACTAAGACAACAATAAAATTTTCATATGTTAATTGACCTATGAGGCTCGAGTATCGATCATTAATTACTTTATAGCTTGAGGGTTTTAATATATTTTAAATACCCCAATACTTAAAAATATTTTCAATACTCTTTCAATTATCAATCTCTTTTTAGAAATCATTATTATTCATGTTACTAAATTCAATTTAATAGGTATTTCAAGGTAATATAATTAAAATTAAGGAATTTCAGACAAAATTCAAGATTAAAAAACAGGGGTGGGCTTACAAATGAATATTAAAACCCTCAAGTAATCATTGCAAGTAAAGTTACAACTTCCTAAAAGACATCTAGTGATTGAACTCACTATAAAGACATGGCATTAATGATTTAGTAAATCTTTTGCTAGCTTAGATTAAATGTTCATTGAACCTTAGAGGACTAGAAGACATAATTTATTCAATATTTGTATCTACGATTATAAATATAATTAGTTATTTCCATTATTGGTTTATTAAGGTATCAACTAACCACATGAGTCAATGAAATATCTAACGCTTATTACAACAAAACTCAAACGAAGTCTCAAAATCAGAATTAGATCCTTACAAAAAATGTCAATTAAATTAATTTTTTTATAACCCAATGCTTAGTCATGAAAACTTTGAAGCTGAATTTACAAAATTTACAGAAATCAAAGGAAACAGTTCAGTAAAAATGAGAATCCTGGGGTATCCTGTTTTGGATGACGTTGAAATAAATAACTTTGAGGATTTTAAAAGAGAAATAGAAAGCTTACATTTCCCAGATCAGAAATATTTATCTTCCGAATTGAAGAAAATATACGGCAATAATATAAAGATAAGTGATCTAGAATCATTGCTGAAGATTCACGAAGAAGTAAAGCTTGAGGGTGCGTTAATGGTTCTGCCAAGATTCGAAAGCAGTACATTGTCAGTTGAGAAAATGGTTGTTGAATTATTCAGAAAAGATTGAAAATAGCAAAAAGAGATTATAATAAGGTAAGCAATAAATATATTCATAAGAATTTATTTAATAGGTAAATCTAATAATTATTCTTTGATTAATTCTCTTATCTATGCCCCTTATCTAAGCACTAACTGCTCAAGACTCAACAGTAATATATTAACCTTAATTTTTAATGTAATAATGAGTCAGGTTTATTAAATATTTATGCCAGTGATAACACTCTGCTCTATTTAATTACCGATGCATATATTAAAAAATCTTTAGTATACAGCATTTATTATATATTAATTGGTTGTTATTTATAAAAAAAACAAGAAATAATATTTTTATAAGAAAATAATTCAGGTTAATCATCTAATGTAATTTTTAATTTGCTTAAATAGGCATGACAAGACAAAAACAATGAATTAATATGTGTAAAATACTTTGATGTGAAAGCGATATTTAAATCTTCAAATGAATTAAGACAGGTGCCAAATGAAATCAATTGCCCTGTTTATATTTACATATTAAATATATACAGGGCTTCTTCAATATGCCTCATAAATCATAGAAAATATATGCTTTTCAAGGGGATAGATCCCCATGCTTTCGCATTCGTTATAATACTCTTTATATCCTTGATTTACATTCTTTCCTTCATTTTTAATTTTAATTATAATTTCATAATGAATACCTTTGCTTTCTTCTTCTTGTTTTTGTTCTCTAAAATCGCTGATTTGTAGCTTTCTTCCACGAACTTTGCTCAGAAGTCCAGCTAGTTTGCTTAAAACCGCTCTAATATCTCCACCTTTCCCGTAATTTAATATAAGGTATTTAAGTGTTACTTCATCTATAAGTTCTTTGTGATTATTACTCATTTTATTTCTAATTATTACACCCATTTCTGCTACGATATATGCTACAAATCTCAGATTACCCATCCTTAGGTCATTGCTAATTGTTATCGTTTTAAGACCTGTGTTTTTTAATTTTATCATATTTTTTAAACACTCTTTTTTATTTTCTAAAAAATACTTATCAAATTCGTCCAAAACCAAAATGTGTTTTTTTGATCTCAAAAATTCTTTAATTTTAAAATTCAAATTTTCTTCTTGCAAATAATTTAAATAGCAAAATTTTAAATTGTGTAAAACAAATTTAACAACGCTGGTTTTTCCAGTTCCTGGACTCCCTGTTATGCGAAAAATTAGATTTTTAGATTTCAAAAAATCTTCAATTTTTTCTTTTTCATCTTCTCTTCCAAATATTTCATCAAATTTCTTTTCATTCATAAAATTATTCATTCCGTTAACGGTAATTAAAAAGGAAAATCTAATTTCGCTAAAGCCATTTAAATAAATGATGACCATAATCATTCACCTTATGTGAGAAATGATGACTATAATCATTCACCTAATGAAACTTATACGTGAATGATTCAAATGCAGTAATAAAAGTAGGTGTAGCTATGTACCAAAATGTAAATCCAGCCTATCATGCTTGTCGTATTGACCTTTTATCATTCCATTCTTTTATACTAGATTAATATCTTCTAAGAAGAATTATAAAACATGTTTACATGAGGATTGGAAGAGAACAAAATAGATGGAAGGTTTTAATATTATTTAAAGTGATTTCCTGTCAATACTGACATGTCCATGTATTTCCAGTAAATATAAATTCTACACATTGCACAATTAAGTGATTAGAATTCATTTAATGTATTGTTGAAATATTAATTCCTAGTTCCCTGTCTCATCTCAACTGGTTAATGTATTTTTCTTCAGGTAATTTAATGAAATTAAGAATGTTTCCTCTTGAATCATTACAAATCTTATTATTTCATTTTTATTCAAGATCCATTTAATTAGTAAGGAAATTGTCTCTTGATTCTTAAGGAATTATTGATAATAATTAGGCAATAAAAAATTTTTGAAGAGAACTTTTATTAATTATTTCACTTACATAAATATATAAATTTAATTATTATTGATGTTTCAATCTATTCGACAAGTTCTGACAGCATGCTGGATTACAATAATCAATCCATTTAAACAACTTTAATACAGAAGATACTAATATTCTTATAGGATATTCTCTAAACAGCTTTTTATACCTTAATTCACTATCCTAAATTCCGGGGTCAACCCAATAATATCCCATTCTGAACTTAGTTTACTGAAGGCAAGAGGAACAAGGCATTCAATACCATCAGTTTTCAAACCTTTCTATTCAATACATTCACAATCTCAACATTTATTTAACCTAGGACACAGCCCTCTGTAAAGATTTTTTTTGGCTAAAAATTTTGTAGTGACGTGCTAACGTTTTACTTTGTTCTGCATGTCTTTTCAGGGCAGAATCTGTCGTGAGACGGATGATTGTAGCCTTTTCGTAGTTGCCCGGATAAGTAATACACTCATGTGTGTGAAACTAATAACAGTTTATATCAGAACGTCACAGCCTTCTCATAAAAAGAAAAATCCCGAAAAAAGGGAAGGTGGGTCGGATGATGATCGCGAGGTCAACATGTGGAAGCAGCATGGATAAAAAAGGGCTTGCCAAAAGTTCGAAAGAGTGGGCTTAGTATTTGTTATAAGTGCCCAGGACCTCAGTAGGAGGTTTAGAATTTCCTCCTATAGAGGCACAGGCGTTTCTAGTTGTTTCGTTTTTTTGGGGTATGCTTTTTACGAGTTAATCCAAATTAGTTCACTCAATGGGATTCGAACCCGAATATCAAAAATTCAGTTATTTTATGATGTCAATTCTGCTCACTGCATCAATAATGCCATCAGTCCACTCAGCCCTTGAGAATACCAAACCCAATGATGTATAGCAAATCCTAATATATATATACTAGCTTAAAATTTGTCCCAAATATGAAATGTACTTGTTTAGATAGCAATAATCCGGAGATTGATCATTTAAACTATAATTTTGTAGAATAAAAACAATTTTCTGAATGAAATATGTAGAAGTTATACGCCAAAAGCATAATGGTTGGCTAATTTTGGAAAGGAAAATTATTAAAAAAGCATGATCAGAATTTATTAGAGATTCTTATTAAAAGGCCTGATAAATATTAAGGATATCAAATACCTCTTTTGGATACTTTCTAACTAGTTTTAAATCAAACCATTTCAACTATAAACATTCATCTTTTTGCTAAATGAGCTAATTAATAAAGTCAATAACAATATCGCGGTTAAGAGACATACATTGAATAAGAAAATAAAATTCGAAATCAGAAAAATCTAAATTTAGGAGCCAAGATCACAAGGATATGGTGGATTCATCAAAGCCCTAGTCAATGAGGAGGTATAGAAGTGTTTAACCTTGATTTTTTTAAGAATAAATACAACCCTATGGTGAAACTAGCCCGTATAAAAGACAAGCATCTTGCTGTTTGAAAATATTCATTAGCCAAATAAACGGAATAATTTTAAATTAATCAAAGAATAAATTATAAAAACCTTTTATTTTAATTTTATCAGACTGAATTAATTAATTAATGCAAATTAATATGATAGAATTCCTTGTTAAGCCATTGGCATCCAATTCTTCATTTTTTGTACGATCTCTTAAATTTCTGCTTTGGTTTATACTCTCTAACATAATCGTCTTTGTTTATTGAAAAGGCTGAAAGATGCGTTTTATTTTCATTTTACTATAAGGTATGAAAAACTGATCTTTAAAATTTGCTTCCACCTTCTTTACTTTTATTTCCACCTTCTTAGAGTTGATTTTCTTGATTTGATCTGCTAATGTTTCTTTGGTCTTGAAGTCTGAGTGTATTTCAAAGCTGTCTATCAAACCTTTATATTCTGTAGGAACACTTACCTTTCTTCTGAAATCAAGACATCTTTGATACCCTCTCATCGCAGAATATTTTAAATAATCTAAGTCTTTTAAATTGAAAAGATCCAAGCTTGCTTGAGGGCAGGTTCCTATCTCTATCGTAGGTAAATGCGTCTCTTTGATGTTGAAGAAATGAAATACATCTGAATAAGTGACAAAGGAATATTGATCACCCATCCCCCTGACCCTTCCCACTCTATGAACAAATGTCTTTTCATCGCTCAAATCATATGAAATTGATACGTCTAAATGAGGAATATCAATACCTCTCGCTGCCACATCCGTTACAACTAATATTCTAACGTTATTATTCATGAAATCTAGAAAATTGGCCTTTCTTGCATCATCATCCATACTCGAGTAAATTCCTTTGGACTGATACGAGTGCTTTTGTAAAACAGCCAATATAAAATCTACCCCATACTTTGTAGCAACAAATATTATACTCTTTTTTTCTCGTAGCTTATCTAAAACATTCAGTAAGGCATTCTCTTTGCACTCACTAGGAACATAATAAAAATGGTGGCTAATAGTATCAGGTATCTTATTCTCGACTTGTACAATATTAATATCCAGAGGATGATCAGGTAAAGTAGCGCTAAAATATACGTTCTGGCAAGATAAAATATCTGCTTGATCTCTGATTTTATCAAAGAAGGCGGACAGGCATGGCTCTTCAAGTATTCTATCAATCTCATCAACAATTAGCAATGAAATATCCTTGATTTCCATGTCTTTAAGAGTCGTTATTTGTATTTTACCTTCCATTTGCACATTTCTACTCAACAACTTCAAAACTGCCTTGACTTGTAAAACAAGCTCTTTGGTTGGAAGCAAAATCAATGTATTCAAATTATTAACGGCATTCACAATAGCTGGTATTAAATAACAAAGTGTTTTACCACTTCCTGTTCTTGCTTCCTAAATTTCCTGTATTGGAGTATGATTCTGAAAATGCATATTGTGAAACAATGACAAGATCAAGCCTAAAAGAACCGCCTTTGTGCTTTTTAATTTCTACCATGGGCTTTGAAAAATTGTAAAAAAACGAATTATTTTCACCATAGCTGTATGGTGAGCTAGTCAAGGGTCATTTGGATTTCTGACAACTTTTGCATACTTGTGAAACAATGACGTGGGATAGATCAAGCTGTCTAATAAAAGAACCGCCTTTGCTGCTTCAAATTAATACAAGTTTTCATAGTCTTCATGGGTTCTATATGTCAAGCTATCCATCTGGTCTAATCTTAAATTTGCCATGGTATAAGTAACGGTATGAGTCATTTGGCTCAGCCATCAAACAGTCTGAACTTTCAAGGTAGTGAGTGTTACGGATGAAAGCCATATTGTCAAGTGAGTCTACTTCAACTTAAGATCTACATCTCCAACAAAGGGTTCATAGAATGTGATTGCTTGGATCGCTGGCTTTAATGCAGTCAGATACTCAAGTACTTTCTGTTTAACGGATCATTCATCAAAATCTCAGGGCTATGCCCTATACAAGACCCTCAAGCAGGCTTCGATAACTAAGGAGCCAACGATATGATGTTCTTAATACCCAAAGTGGAATGGCTTCGTGTCCAAAGATTTACATAATCACTGTTCGACATACCACCCGAGCAGTTTTGAAACCAAACACTACATATAAGGAAACTGAACGATTGAACGGATCATTCTAAATTGCTAGCCCATCATACCTAGCAGGCTTCGATAACTAGGAGCAACATATGTGTTTTATACCCAAAGTGGAATGGCTTCGTGTCCATATATATACATACACTTTCGACAACCACCCGGCATTTTGAAACCAAACACTACATAGGACTCCTATGTGTCGTAAATGGTCGAGTGTTACGTCTCTACCTCTTAACAACACACTCGTTTTACAGACAACTGCAGCTTGCTGTCTTCCTTATTTTTCAAATTCATAAAAATTTTCACAAGGAGTTAAGAAAGAGATTGCCAATCACTCAATGGAAGCACTATAAAGTGTTTATTATATCGCAAGACAGTATGAAGATGCTTTGCTTTCTTGCTCTAGTTTAAAGTCACCTCGGACTATTGTAAAAATTTTAAATAAAAAATTTCAAACGTGATTTAACTAAGATTATGTTTTAGAATGCAAATCATTATCGTTTAAAATGCTCCTGGCTTCATGTATGCTATATTGAGGCTTGAGTAACTGGACCAGAAAATTTTTAATTATTAAAACATATTTGTAAATTAGCAATTTAATACATATAGAAACACTAATCTTCAAGAGACCGTTCACAGTTATTGAATAGCTGGTAGGCTATACGAATTCATTGACATAAATTGCTTAGTGGTGTGAGAATCAAAGGAAAGTACTTAGGTTGTGCATAGAATTTTAATTTTAGCTTCAAGCCTCTCTATCAATATTATTTCTCTAATAATTTCCTTTCATAGCCTTGTAGTCTATTTAATCTAGACGATCTGTTTTAATTGATTTTCTTTAACCAATTTTTTAGCGCAGTGATTGATCTAAATTATTAGGTACAAAATGACATGAGTGTCTTTTGAAGATCCTCTCTCCTTAGGCGCAAAAAAATGTACAAAGTGTATTTTACTATATGCAGAATCAAAGGCTTCTTTCGCGGAAATCAAACTCAGGCAAATAACTTACACTTTGAGGTGTTTATATACATGTTAAAGTGATTGAATGCTTTGTGCTAACCGATTCCACTCACGCTATCATGTCCAGGATTGTGTTTTTTCCTGATAATTTCTGTTTAAAATCAACACCTCGGCTAGTAATTCGCATTTTCTGATTTTTTTATTCTCTTTGAATTAATAAGACCGAACTGGTTATTAAAATCATCAATGTTGTAATCGATACACTACTGATACTATACTTATTAAATCAATGCACATATTTGTTCCAGTTACTTTATTAGCAATCCTAAAGTCAACAATAGAGATTACAATTAATCAAATATAAGCAAATCTGACCTAAAATGTCGAATTTTTATCCTTTTATTTAATATTATTGCAGAATTTTTACATGCTCGAATTTCCTGAGAAGATTGATTCCACAGTTTCTTCCAATGCTTCGTACATTTTTACTACCTAATTGAATGCACTTAACAGCTTCACTTATTCAATTAAAAAATCATAATGAGCACCTTCACAATAACACACCTACCAGGTATAAATAAAATTTTACTTTCCAAATTGGGACGAAGCATATAAATTAGTCAACAATTCATGCCAAAAGGCCTGTTTGGCAATTTCTTTTGGCAAATGAAAACTAAGTCTTCAGCATAGACCTCATCAAACAGAAATAATTGATCCGAAGAAGGAATTACCTGAAGAATTGGCTCAATGAGAAATATATATTAAAGAATGTAAATAGTGTTCAACATGGTACAAAACTAGTATAAAAATGAAAGCTCATCCATTTAGTTTTAAGGTTTCTATTAAAAGTTGAGGTATCTCTGCCTTGTTACCATAAAAATTTATGTATGTATAAAAATAAGAATGGCTGGGCTAGCTCAAACACAATTCTACAGTCATCACTTAGGAGTTGTGTGAGTGGGCTGTTTAGTTTGATTGGAAAATAGCGAATGCATGTGTGCGGAATGGTTTCATGAAACTAATCCACCGTATGATCTAATGCATATTGCTTTCTAGTTTATCAGGTGATGCTAGACATGTATAAATTAGTTGGAATTATCAAAAATTGAGATGCTCTATAGAATGCTTCTTTCATGTTACCTAGGTTAGTTTTTGTTATCCCGAATGAATAGATTATGAGAAACTTATTTGGTATTAAGGATTTCCGCGATTATTACTTAGTCATAGAAACATAGAGGAGATTAAAAAGGGTTTTTCTTAATTTGAAAAATTTAATCTCATTTAGGTTACTTTTTTAAAGATCAGGTCAAGCCTATGACAAAAATAATATATTGGTTTGATTTCAGCCAATAAATTCTTGCAAGAATGGCATTGAAATGATGCCTTAATCACTTATTAAAGATTTTAATCTTCATATTGTTTCTTGAAACGGAAATCTCCATAAAACCTATTTATTTAATATTTCAACAAATATTCTGAAATACTCTGTTGATTACCCGAATTTACCAACAATGAGGCATAGATTGCTGATAATAGTAATCAGGTTCAAATACAGTATTTATTAACATTGATATTTATTAGTTCTCTCAATTTTACTATGAAATATTGTTTATTAATTTCATTTGTCAAAAAATTATATTTTAGTTTTTAACAGTTGCCATTCAATTACATATCCAAATTACAGTTAAAGGCCTTAAACTAATCATGGCTTATGTATATTAAGAAAATGAATTTTACAATCATGAATTAATATTTTCACTTTAGTATTTAAAGAGATGTTAAAGGTTACAGTCTAATGCATCTTGGGCTGACACCAATTATATCAGTATTGAAAGTTACCAAGGTATTTTGTGTCAGCGCGATTCAAATAAAACTTCTATAAGAAAGTAAATTCTTGCAACGATCGATCAACAGTTATTTAATTAAATTAATGTTGTAATTTCCAATATTATAAGGAGATTAAAGACTGATTCGAGAAGATTTCGACCATTTCCTATTTATTTTCTGCGAGTTCAGAGAAAAGTCTTTTTATTCCCTGAATCAGGTATTATAATGTTGGGTCAAGAACCAATGCCAAGGGATATGGTGGATCTATGAGAGCCGAAGTCAATGAGGAGAGTTTTTAGTGAGTAAAAGTTTCACACTACCTATAAAGAATTGGTATGAGTTATACCTTCATATGGGTGTCTTTTAAAGATTTTCTCTCCTCAGGCGCAAAAAAGGAAAGGAAAAGAAGTCATTCAAAAATCGTCTCCTGATGGTATTTTTGCACTGACTCGATTCGGTTTTAATTTTTTAAACTACACAGAACTTTTACTGACTCGAGCTAAATTCTCAATTAAAATGCATTAATTTTCTTCAAAAGAATTTTAAAGATTCTTCAGTGTGTCTTACCAAAGGAAATATGAAGCCAAGAGATGAAGGAGCTTATTGCTTCCTTCAGGATAGAAATATATTCTTTGGAGAAAAAGTCAGATGCGCACATTGCAAAGCTGTGCCAAAGACAGTAAATCATCTTACTACTAAATGCTATCGTATGCTTGGTCATGATTACATGAGAAGGCATAATGAAGTGTTAGGATGCATACATTTATCACTGTGTAGAAGATTCGGAATTAAGAAGACAAGAAAATTAAAATCTCATTCCGTTCAAGAAGTTGTTGCAAATGAAAATGTCGAGATTCGAGTAGATATAAGAATTACAACATGATCGACCAGATATCTTCTTACATGATAAAATGAAATAACTCTGATCGAGGTTGGAATTACCACTCTTGACCTATTAATTCAAGTTGAAAATGAAAAAACTAGAAAATACGATTTAATAGCAAATGAGTTATCATTAATTTACAAGTGTAAAGTGAACATAATTCCATAGGTAATGACCTGGGAATGGCTGGTAACGAAATACCACAACAAGTATAGTAAAGAGATAGGAATTGAGCCAAAAGTCGAAGCATACATTCAGTCTATTGTACTCAAGAATACTCTGGAGTCTATTTCATTTGAAAGACGACGGGCATAGAAGAGGCAGACAACCATGTGAGCCTTGAGCAGTTAGTTCTCAGATTATCGGGTCTAAAAAAAACGAAACAACTAGAAGCGCCTGTGCCTCTATAGGAGGAAATTTTAAACCTCATACTGAGATCCTGGACACTTAAAACAAATCCTAAGCCCACTCTTTCGAGCTTCGGGAAAGCCCTTTTTTATCCATGCCGCAGACGCATGTATACCATCCGCCTCACTTTCCCCTTTTTTCGAGATTTTTCTTTTTATGAGTCAGCTGGCTGTGACGTGACGTGACGTTCTGATATAAACTGTTATTAGTTTCACACACATAAATGTGTTACTTATCCGTGCAACCACGAAAAGGCTACAGTCATCTGTCTCACGACAGATTCTGCCCAGGATCATCGGGTGTAGACAAGAGACTTGACATGGAATCAACCAAATAATAATTATTAGATTACCTATTAAATAAATTCTATTGGTTATTCATAAGAATTTAATGATTACCAAATGGTTGAATTCATTTTCTCACCAATTTTTACAATCTTTAAATAAATTTTTTTGATTTTTCTAGAAAATAAGTGAGATAATGAAAGCCATGCCTAAATATCCAAGAGAAGAAATAAATTACAAAAAATTATACAAGAGTTTGGATTTAGACAAGAAATTAAATATAAATTTTGAAGATGAAGAAATTTCCCGAGATATAGTTTATGTTGATGAAACCATTGAAACCTTTTCTGGGGATGATTTTTTGCTAGACGAATTTGATTTGAAATTTTGCAGTGAAAATAATTTAAGTTTGCAAAGATTCCAAGAAGTTTTCACTTCTTTGGATAATAATTTTTTAAATCATACATTTTCCCTTCTTAAGAAGTTGAAGAAAAAGGAATCACATAGCTTATGTGATATTTGTGCAACGGATTGCGGGGAGGATAATCCGGTTATAATTTGCCAAGGATGTGGGATCAGTGTCCATTCAGATTGTTTTGGAATTCCCGAACAGATTCACAAAAGATGGTTGTATAGAACTTGTGTCTTCCATTTTGATATCGGAAATTGCGTATTATGCAATACACAGGATGGGGCATTGAAGAAAACGAAAGACAACAGGTGGTGCCATATTGTTTGTGCCAAACTATCTAGATTTTTAAATTGTTCCGTGGGCATCTTGTTATAAAATTTTTAGTGATCAAAAAATTCTCTTTTTTTTTTTTGAAAGCCTAAATCGTAGTTTCTACATATACCTATACTAAATTATATGTATTACATCCTGTAATGTAGCTGTCAGTATGGACCTTTATTATTGAGCTGAAATCTAGATTCCCTTTTAAACTTATTTAGTCATTCTTCAACCTCCGAGCCTATTTCCCTTTAAATATAGCCTTACGAAGACCAGTTTTCATCTCGGTTTTTATTAAAATTATAATAAGTAGCTAATTCTATAAAAAAAGCAATTTATTTTCACTATATTGCTATAGCTACTGAGTGATTGGTGAAAACCTTATTGTCAAACGGGTTGCTAAAAACTCCACCCACAAGGGATAGAGGAAACTTGGTTCAGGCAAGATCAGAAAAGCACTCAACGGATTACTCTAAATTCAGGGCTAAGCCCAATAATGCCCTACCGGGCTTCGATAACTAGGAGCAGCATATATGTTTTATACCCAAAGTGGAATGGCTTCGTGTCCATATATAAACACTTTCTTAAAGCACCCGGCATTTTGAAACCAAACGCCACACAGGACTCCTATGTGTCGTAAACATTACACCTCTACCTCCTAAGTAGTGGCTGCAGACTTGTTTTACAGACAACTGCAGCCTGCTATCTTCCGTGTTTTTTTGAAATTCATACAATTTTTTACAAGGAGTTAAGAAATAGATTGCCAATCTCTTAATGGATGCATCGATTTTCGGCACTATAAAGTGTTTAGTATATCCCAAGACAGTATAAAGATGCATTCATTTTGTCTTCGAATTCGCTTATTGGTTCATACTTCCCGTCTTCACTCTCTTTGTTCAAATTAATTGTTTCGGTGTAATTTTTTGTTACCTTCGATTCCAATTTATGATTTCTCACTTTTTTGCTTCTTCTCCGTGAAATCTCTTTTTGAATAAAATCTAGCTAATTCTATAAAATTTATTTCATATACCAATAAAGTGTGATAATAAATAATAGCTGTAAAACATCGGTATTAAGATCGACTAGCAAAGCCCTCTTATAACCAGTTTGAGATAATCAATAAAATGTTTTGAAGACATAAATATGTGAACACAATAATAATTTATTTAATGGGTAATCTAATAGTTATTCCTTGACTCATTCCGTTTCAAGTCTCTCGTCTACACCCGATAATATGTGCACTAACCGCTCAAGACACATATGGTTGTTCGCCTCTTTGTTGCGTCGTCGTCTTTCAAGTGAAACAGACTCCAGAGTTTTCTTGAGTACCATAAACTGGATGTACGCTTCGACTTTAGGTTCAATTCCTATCTTTTTACTATACTTGTTGTGGTATTTCGTTACCAGCCCTTCCCAGGTCATTACGTATGGAATTATATTCACTTTGAACTTGTAAATTAATGATAATTCATTTGTTATTAAATGCTATTTTCTAGTTTTTTCATTTTTAACTTGAATTAATAGGTCAAGATTGGTAATTCCAAAGAGTTAATTCGTTTTATCATATAGGAGATGTCTGGTCTGTCATGTTGTAATTCTTGCATCTACTCGAATCTCGACATTTTCATTTGCTACAACTTCTTGTCTTCTTAATTCTGAATCCTCTACACAGTGATAAATGTATGCACCTTAATACTTCATTATGTCTTCTCATGTAATAATGACCTAGCATACGGTCGCATTTAGTAGCAAGATTATCTACTGTTTTTGGTACAGCTTTGCAATGTGGAAATTTGACTTTTTCTCCAAAGAATATATTTCTATCCTGAAGGAAGCAATAAGCTCCATCATCCCTTGGCTTCATATTTATTTTGGTAAGGCAGACTAAAGAATCTTTAATGGAGGCAATTTCATGATCATAGACCCTAAGCAACCTTTTGTGCTTTTAATGTTGGACATTATGGATTTAATCTGGGATTCATTGGTAATCTCACCTTCTGTATTGTACTTCGGTTTTAAATATTTGTCAATTGTTGAGAGATGTGTCTTATTGTCTTCCTCGATCTTAATTATAGCGTTACGCCTTAAGGATAATTTCTTGATTTTTCCAGGAAATTCTTTAATTTAATTGAAGGAGCATACTCTCACTCTTATGTTCAATATTGGACATTCCTCTTCCCATCATGACTCTTGGCAAATACAGCCTTTCTTTGTTTGCTGCCTGCAAGTGGACTTTGTATTCTATTAGTACTTTCCTAATGGATTCATCCAGTTTGACATATTCTTCTGGTTCAAGCTTTAATACTCCTATATGGTAATTTATGGGTGGGTAATAAAATAAAATAAATTTTAATAATATAAGAGAATTAGATATCTGGATCATATCGTGACAGCCTAAGATAACTAGTGTCGAATTTGGTGTTTATTTAAAGTCTAATGTTTTAATCTCTAAATACAAACATTTTGGCAAGTCAACCGGTATGTTGAAACCAAATGAAACAACACCATATCACACAGGACAAAAATATATCATCAATGCTTTAGTATGAGTGTTATGTCTTATCTCCCAAGAAATGATATCAGACAAATGCAGCTTGCTGTCTTTCTTATTTTTAAAACATATAAAAATTTTCAAGGAGTTATGAATGAGTTAACCAAACTCTTAATAAAAAAAGCCAATTATTATTGCAATATAATGTGTCTACTTTGTTTCAAGATAGTATGAATGAGCTTTTCTTTTCCGCTCTATTTTAATTTTATCCGGACAAAAAATTTTTTCTTAAAAATAAATTTTCTGAATTAAATTTTAATCAATGAAAATATTCATCGATTTTATTTGCTATTGGAATAAATTCCTAACTAAAATTTTGATTTGTTCTTGCTTAGCATCAAATTCCAATCATGATCTTATCTATAATTGAAATTTCGATCATTTAAAACAGATCAATAAAAATTTTATAAAATTAAGAGATCAAAAATGATGAATAATTAAAAAACTTTCACTACTCAACCCATGTTATCCAGTAAAGTTTGGCAGATATTAAAATTTAAGAAGAGATATATCTCATTGATCTTGATATCATTGTGGATTTTAGTTGCAATCTTTAGAATTTCAATAATTTTTAATTACTTTTCAAAATTTAGTCCGAATGATTTGAAAATAAAAGAAATTCAAATCTCACAGAATAATCTTAATGCAGATAAGAGTAATTTCATTGAATTGAAAGTGCATATGTATTTGGTGAATGGGGTCTTTCCTATAAATGTAACTGTCAAAGATGTTTGGGGTGTCTTTACATCTGAAATCCAACAAACCGATGTTAGAATGCATCTCAAAAGGTCCATTGTATTAAAAAAGGAATCTGCAGTTTCAATAGAATTGTATTTTTCAATATCAAAAATTGTGCTGAAGGAAACTCTATCTTTACTTCAAGCTCCTGATTTGGCATTTAGGTTGGCTTTTCTTGTTAAAACACGTTTCTGCTATATCCCGCTATTAGTGTTTAAAGCAATACAGAAAGATGAAAAAACTATCCAGAAAAATGTCAATAAGCATGAGCTGACTGGAAAGTATGATTCCCGATTTGATTTTCACAATCTGATAAAGCATCTCATCATTGAAAAAAATGAAAATTCAATTATTTGGCTTGGATTTAAAAAGAAGATGTTCCAAGAAATACCCTGCTTTCAAGAGTGTAATTTGATTCTTAGTTTTGGTTTGATGAGGCTATCTTTCTCAGGGCTAACTAGCTGTGATGTTTTTCTCACTTCATTACATACAGCCTTTTATCCTGATAGCACTACATTACGAATTGACTATGATAAAAATATTCAGGCGACCTTTAATCCATCTAGTATTAATGAATCCAAATACATCCAAGGTAAAATAGTGGACGAAGACGTTGTTTTTTATTTTGCTGCTTTGCGTTGTAACAATGAGATCAACGAAATCTTGGAGCGCATTTTTCATGTTTCTGATTATTATGAGGAATACCTTGACATAACATCTTACCAGATCAAGACAGATCCAAGTGAAGAACAACAATCAAATACCAAATTGAAAGACTTGATTCTGGATGGAATTACATTACCGCAAAATATTGAAGTTTTAGAACTTTATAAAGGCACGAAACTATTTTCGAAAGAGAAGACACAAAGAATTTTATTCAATAAGAATGCCAGTCAAAATAGTTCTAAGTCTGAGAGTGACTTCAGAGGATTTCTTAAGGACATCAAAATGCTAACAAATAGCTTAAATTTCACATTTTCATTACATAAAAGTATGAAGCTATGTAATCTGATACACCTATTTGACGAATGCATTGGACCATTGAAGATTAAGCTATCCACGGAACTAGGAGGTTCAAAGTTCGCTAATATTGACATTCAATTATTTGGCTTAGATCAAAATTCAGATATCTCGCATAATCTCATAAATTGTAATATTTTATTTCCAGCTGAACTAACCTTATCACCAAAAACATTGAAGAGATACAAAATATTCTTGGAAAGCTTCATCCTTTGGAAAACAGAATACAAATTCTACAAGGATTTTGGTATAAAATGCCATGATGGTGTTTATTATTTATCATATGATCAAATTGATTTGGAACTCGATTTCCAAAAAGACGGAGGAAAAGGAATGTTTACTAATATAGCTCATTCGATTGAAGATTCAGAATATAACAAATCGATCTTTGAAACGTCCTCGTTCGAAAGAAATGGCAGGATGGTTGACATTAAATCAGAAATAGAAATATTTGATTGTGCTGAAAAAGGAAGAGAAATTCCCAGGTCATTGTCAAAGAATTCATCACTCTTCCGAGATTCTGATTCTAATAAAGCAAAATTAACCAAAAGGTTGAACGAGAAGTACAGTGACAATTTAGTTTCGGATATTTATGAATATTTGAAGAATATAAGTGGTATGTTAAAGGCAAACCCAGACTACTGCAAGAAGTACGACGGAAACCAAAACTTTATATTCTTTGAGATACCTCAAGTTAATCTTTTTATGAAATCTGAAAACATTCAATTGATGTCTGTGTTTCCTAAAACTAATATCTTATACTTCAAAGATCGGGGTGAATACTTCGGGAAATTTAGCATTGATACCCGGTTATTTTATAGAAAAATTGCCAATGACTCCAAATATGTAACATTGAATAACATTGGTTTCAACTCTGTTGAACTTAATGTTGCAGATTTATTTAAGGTAAAATTCAATATGTCTGATTTCACGGAATCTATCCCTCCTGTGAAAAAGCTAAGATCATCACCTGTACAACAGCTCAGAGAAGATTCAAAGAGCCACAGTGACCCTAAAATGATCTGCTTGCCTATGGATATATCAAATAGTAGTTCATTGAAGGAAAATAAACTCGGATTTGATATTTTTATTCAAAATACAATAAGAGATGAAAATGATAAAGAAAATTACTCGAAGTGCGTCTCAAACAAGTTTTTAAGTAACTATGGATTAACTGATGTAATCAGCATTAAGAAACAACCCAATGTTTTCACAAAGCAAACCTTCAAAATGAAAGAAGCCGGGTTTGTCGTTAGCTTGTTGAAATGTATCCCAGTTAGAATAAATTCCGACGGTGTCGAATTTACTTTAGTTGACAACGGTGAAAATTCATATTTTTATTTGGAAACCCCACTCAAGTTCAGGGCCGAAGTTCTTCCATTGGATTCAAATATTTCTCATGATATCCAATTCTGTAAATACTGTGATAACACCGCCTTGCATTATATTATTGATTTTGCTATACATTGGTCCGGGAAGTTAAATGCCTTAAATTCAAAGCCCAATCGTGCTTTAGAAGACCAAATAAACAATATGGATGTTAATTTCAGCATTGATTTGGACAAAATCAATTCTATAAATTTGGAGTTAAAGCTTCCATCAAATATGTTTAATCTTCCACCTTTTATCATTATGAGCTCGTCAGAGGAATTTGTATTAAGAACAATTGATAGTTCTAATTTTCATTTCAAATTAAAAACGGAAACTATCCAAGAAATTGATCATCATAGCTCAAATCCAACTAGTATTTCCAAATTCAAACTAAATTTACTCTTTTCTTTTCATGATTTGATGGATTCAGAGCATGAACCGATGGTGTTCTTCCATAATAATCGTGATATTTTAAGCTCGGGTATGAAAATTGAGAGTATTCTTGCTGTGATTTCGTCAAAAATATTTTTGTTTTATCAGTTCCAAAATAACACTCTTCATGATCTCTTTAAATCATTCCTTGAAGACAATAATGATTTAAAGAAATTTGATTCTGATAAATATAAATCGTATATTGTGAATTATGGAAATCCAAACGTAAGAAGGATAAAAAATATCGGGTTCGATGCTTTCCCTCCTAATTTCAAAAATAAATACTGGGATGACTATCCTGGTGATGTAAAGGATATGTTAGTCGAAAAGCCATTTATATTCGATATAAAATCAGTCACTCCACTTTCCGGAGATGATATTGTCTTTGAAATCAAACTTTGGAGTTCAAGATTTGAATTTATCATCAAATCACTTTTTTTGAATATGAAAGAATTGATTCCCATGAATATAATGGATCACAGGATTTTCATCTCTCTTAATTTACAAAATCCTTCTAAGAAGATATTGTTCAAATATTCTAAATATAGTATGCCCATTCCAGAATTGGCATCGAATAACTTTATCGAAATAGTAATTGATAATTCACCTGATAATATTTCAAATGCTATCCCTATAGACAGTGTAAGATTCCTTAAGGATAATGGAGGGTCTAAGCAGGAGATCGGTGTTGTTTTTAAGATTCTTTTTAATCATAAACTTGACTCAAATACTCCCTTTGCATTTTTTCCTCAGCTTGACCAATTTCCCTTAATCAGGAACTTGTTAATTAGAGCTCTTGGTGAATCGAATAGCATTGGAGAGATTGGAGTCGATTATCTCAACTTTATATCCTCCAATTACAATTGTTTTGATCATGCTCCGGATTTCTCTTTGATCAAGGTAGTGAGGTTTTTGAAAGAGCCTTCTGAAATTAGATTTCATTTGCGACTACCTATTTTAATTAAGATGACGGGTGTAGAAAATCTCTTTTTCTACCTAAAAGACATAATATTCTTAGAAATCATAATCGATGATTGGTTCTTGAATAGTATTGAACGTGCATTTGTGGGCTCATTTTTAACTATAAGATTGAAAATTCGTGAAATAAAACCTAAAATTTCATCACAGCATATCGTTAGAAACAACCTTAAAATGAAATCGAGTGATGATAATGTAATTATGCTTAAGAGCGTCAATGATTTTAGATCAAAAGATTATGGTATGAAATCTTTATCTCTTTTTTGTTTGACTCTTAGAGAGCAATTCTTTGTATATTCATTTGATTTGAAAATATCGAAATATTATATTGATAAGATACTAGTGCACGTTCCAATATATACAGTGTCTCACAGCTCAGTTCAGACAGTGTCTACCAAAAATTTTAAAGTGCTATAAAGTATAAACAAAGAAATAAATGCAAAATGTTTAAATGCCAATTTGTTTCATGGTATATCACATTTGAAAAATCAACTTTGGTTTTTATTAAAATATTAATTAATTAATTAAAATTAGTCAAAAACTGAAAACACATCCAAAATACATCTCAAAGCTTATTTAAGACAGTCTTAGAAAAGTAACATATTAGGCGTATAAAAACTTAAATAAGGATGTTAATACTTAGTACGATATCCTTTAGCCTTAATAACTTCCCTTAACCTATTATTCATGGAAGATACCAGCTTCCGGGTAGTTTCTGGACTGATTTTGTTCCACTCATCCAACAGAGCATTTTTGAGATCGGATCTGTGATTCCTGATGTTATTTTCCAACAGAGTCCACAAATTTTAAAGCGCATTTAAGTCTGGAGACTGGGCCGGTGGAATTATCATGTGGGGGCAGTTCCAGATAAGCCAGGACTGTACTAATCCGGACTTATGCTTGGTTGTTGTCCTGGTCGTTGTCCTGGTAGAACCGGAAAGTACGTCGGATTCCTAGCTTCTCGGCACTTTGGAGTAAATTTTACTTTAATATATTAAGGTACACATTCCAGTCCATTGTTGCTCCAGTGAACACCAAATTTCCGACACCGGCTGCAGAGATAGATGCCCATACCATGACACTTCCTCCGCCGTGCTTGACTGTTGACTTTCGGTTTTTGGGATTCAGCTCAGTATTGGACTGTCGCCACACATAATTCCGTCCGTCCGAACCAAAAATGTTGAATTTGGACTCATCTGTAAATATGACTGTGTTCCAGAACTGCACATCCTTGTCCAAGTGGGTTTTGGCGAACGTCATCCTAGTCCCTTTATTTTTTGTACTTATAAAGGGCTTCTTCCGTGGTACTCGGGCATTAAAGTCATGTTTGCGCAGAACCCGGCGCACAGTTTCCACACTGCACTTTTTCCCCATTTCATCCTCCACCTGTTGAGTCAGTTTTGGAGCCGATAGCTTGGGATTTTCCCTTATTTTCCTGATGATCCTCCGCTCTTCCTGTTCGATGAAAATCTTGTTTGGTGCCATTCTGCCCTTGTCCTCTGTCCGATTTTCGTCGACGAAGCGACGAATGATGTTGTATACAGTTGACCTGTTTAAATTGACCATTTCAGCTATTTGGCGATTTGAATATCCGATCTTGAAGTGTTCCAGGATGAGATTCCGTTGTTCAATGGTAGTCCGTTTGCCAATAGTCCTTTTTGGATGGTTCCACCCGAGATGCAGGATATAACTATACTGACTACGAAGGATTGGTCTATTTTTACCGAAAATAATCAACCTGACGTAAAAAATCCGGGTTTTATGGCACCCAGGTGTCCATAATGCCACTGTCTGAAATAAGCGGTGACCATAAATTAAGGTACTTTTTTACATAACCCGACCTAGCAGGTGGGGAAACCCCAGTTTATGGGGGTCATATAATCATTTAGGTGGTTAATATATGTACCTGCCATCGGTCTTTGGAATTTTTGAAAAATAATGTATAATTTGTTTATGGCAGGCAATTAAAAATTTTGCTAGACACTGTCTGAACTGAGCTGTGAGACACTGTATACTTGAGTGGGGTGTTAAAATGATCGATCGTATATATTATCCACACATATCAACTACCAAAGATAAACCTATACGAAATTCAAAATCTAGTGACAATCCCAAAGTAAATCATACGAACATCAAGTACTCTTTGCAAAGAGTAACTCTAGATGTAGAAACCCAAAATAATTGATTTGTCATTTCAGCTTGTATAATCCATATTGTATTGCCCAATATAATATTTCATTGATATTCAAACATTTTTCTAATGAATTCATCGCAAATACATTAGATTATAATTTAAAAGGAAATTAATAAATATTTTAGAAAATGTTTAGTAAAAATAATAAATTTATTTTCATAATAATATATGGGTTTGGACAATAATGAGCACTTTGAATCAGAAATTGAAAAACAAAGAAAGTAACAGAAGAAGTGAAGATTAAGGAAGTAGAGAGTCTCCCAAGGATAAAACCTGATCTGAAAGCTAGCTCCAAGACTTCTTTGGAAGTCCTAATCAAAGATATCCAGTCGGATGATTTTGGATGGCCATAGGAGTTTTTTGAAGAATATCTGGATTCGGCTGGACCAAAAAAAAAACGAAACAACTAGAAGCAGCTGTGCCTCTATAGAAGGAAATTTTAAATCTCTTACCGAGGTCCTGGGCACTTAGAACAAATCCTAAGCCAACTCTTTCGAACTTCGGGGAAGCCTTGTTTTATCCATGCCGCTCCCCACACACGCATGTATACCATCCGCTCCACCTCCTCTTTTCTCAGGGGTTTTTCTTTTTATGAGTCGGCTGGCTGGCTGTGACGTTCTGATATAACTGTTATTGGTTTCAGACACATAAGTGTGTTACTTATCCGGGCAACCACGAAAAGACTACAGTCACACGTTTTACGACAGATTCTACCCAGTATTGATCTTAGGGGTTTCTTGAGTGAAAACCAACTCAGAGCAGTAAGAATGATTCAAGGAGCAAAAAAAAAAAGCATTATTAAATCTGGCTGTCAACAAAGAGCATTCCAACTCTTTAAAAACTGCTTGGATAGATGTCAAAAATGCGTTTTATTCGGTTGATCATGACTACCTTATCAAATGTATAGAGAGCCTGAGTGTATTACAAGCTTCCTTAAAGACACTACTTCAAAGTGGAAAGTTGATGTCAGATTAAACTATGAATAAATCCTAGAGAAAAGGTTTGATCGAGGCATCTTACAGGGAGACAGCCTGTCCCCTCTCTTATTTGTCTTATGCATGGATCCACTAAGCCATGTGATAAGTGCCAAATACGAGAAAGTCGATGTCAAAACTGAATCTGATATGTATATTACAACCCACCTTCTATTTATTGATGATTTAAAGTTGCTTGTTGAATCTGATGAAGAACTTCAAAGAATGATGAATGAGATAATGTCATTCTTTAGTGATGCAATCGGTTTGGAAATGAATAAGACTAAATCCGCTACCAATAGAAAAGTTTGTGAATCAGATGCTACGCTTTTGGAAGACAAAGAAAGTTACAAGTATCTGGGAATTATTGAGACATCTAGTAGCACAATATCTAAAGATTCTTTTGAAAATGTAAGAAATGAAATTTTAAAAATAATCAAGAATTTGTGTGAAAGCAAGCTGAATGCAAAGAATTTATTCAAAGCGATAAACAAGCATGCAGTGTCTGTACTTAATTACCATACAGGAGCATTAAAGCTTGAGCTAGAAGAATATGTCAAACTCGATGAATCCATTAGGAAAGTATTAATGGAATACAAAGTCCACTTGCAGCCAGCAAACAAAGAAAGGCTGTATTTGCCAAGATAAATGATGGGAAGAGGAATATCCAATATTGAACATAAGAGTGCATGTTCCTTCAATTAAAGAATTGCCTGGAAAAATCAAGAAATGTGTCTTTAAGGCGTAACACTATAATTAAGATCGAGGAAGACAATAAGACACATCTCTCCACTATTATGGGCAAAATCTGTCGTAAGATGGATGATTGTAGCCTTTTCGTGGTTGTCCAGATAAGTAACACATTTATGTGTGTGAAACTAATGACGGTTTATATCAGAACGTCACAGCAAGCCGACCCATAAAAAGAAAATCTCTGAAAAAGGGGGAGGTGGGCCGGTGGCGTGTAGGAGCGCATGAATAAAAAAGGGCTTGCGCGAAGCTCGAAAGAGTGGGCCTAGGAATTGTTCTAGGTGCCCAGGACCTCGGTAAGAGATTTAAAATTTCCTTCTATAGAGGCACAGATGCTTATAGTTGTTTATTTTTTTTTTAATAGAAAGATAACCAATTTCTTAATAGAAACCATTAGTTTGCGAAATCAAAATTCCATATTATGCTATACCATATGAATATGATTTCCTTTCTCAATTTTGGTGTCATTTCGGACTACGAAATGTTTCAATTGATGGATTTTGTCAAAAATTACTATTCTGATAATTTTGTATATTCTTTTGGTGGATAAATGACATTCTGGATGTAATAAGTGTTATTATGGTATTTCCCAACACTTATTCTATTCTATTAGGATGACATACATGATATAAGAGAAATATATACGATCTAGGTGTCGATGAACATAATTCAGTGGAATAAGTTATAATAGGATTAATAATAGATGGGTCTGTAAAGATAATTCTACAAGAATGTTCCAAGCCTATAGATATAGAAGATGATGTGGCTTTAAAAGATTTTTTTACTAAAGCCACATCATTAAACAAATTTCCAATTTAATAGTTTGGGAATGTTTTTGATTTAACAATTTTTAAAACGGAAATCTTGATGTTAATTCTTAAAATCATTTTATTGCTTCTGCCGAACAAAAAAGAACGAAACAACTACAAGCGCCTGTGCCTCTATAGGAGGAAATTTTAAACCTCCTACTGAGGTCCTGGGCACTTGGAACAAATCCTAAGCCCACTCTTTCGAGCGGCAAGCCCTTTTTATACATGCCGCTCTGCACACCAACGCATGCAATCATCCGGCCCCACCTCCTCTTTTTTCGGGTTTTTCTTTTTATGAGTTCGCTGTGACGTTCTGATATAAACTGTTATTAGTTTCACACACATAAGTGTGTTACCTATCCGGGCAGCCACGAAAAGGCTACAGTCATCCGTCTCACGACAGATTCTGCCCAGGTTTCTGCCGAACAACCAGCTGTAATTATTATCAGATAACTTTGACTGACAAAGTGGTCCATTTTTTAAACTTTAAAGCCATTGTTCTTAATGATTGGTGAAAATGCTGCTATGCATTGAGAAATAACTTTCATAAATGAAAAATATTTAATAATTCGGATATTCAAAAAAATCCTAGACGCGGGATTTATGAAAATACTTTTAAAATCTGTTGATTGGGCTTTGAAGCAAATCTACCTAGAGGTGATGAACAAAGAGAGCACAATAGTTTTTTACCTAATCAGTGGCAATGAACTTTACAACATTATCAAATATTTACGTTAGTATCATCATAATCACAAATGAATGAATATTAATCTATTGAATGCTTAAGCCTTTAAACAAGCTTAGGATATAAATGAAATGATTGAAATTGTTTGTTTTGTCGATTTGTACATTAAACCCCGAAGAAATAGAAGACATAAAATGCATATTTATATCTACGATTATAAATTCTATTGGCTTTTGATGAATCATCATATCTTATTGGTTGCTTTATAATTATAGACTTTACATTGGTTTATTGAACTACCAAGAATCAGCTATATAAACCAATGAAGTTCTAAATACTAATTACAACAGAAATAATTATATGTCATAGCTATTGTTTTGGTATTCTTATGGTCAAAGATACTTTGCAACTATGTTGGCAAGAAAATGTTTGATGGGCCCATCATTGGAATATTACCTTGTTGTGGTAACCATCACACATTCTCGAACGAAATTCTCTACATGCTAAATTTGCAATTCTACCAGCTCTGACTACTTGTTCTGCCATATCCGTGTAACTTCCTCGAAATCTGAACAAATGAATACAGGAAAAAGAAGGGCATTTTCAGAAAATAACAAATCTACCAATTAGCTTCAAGATTTCCCAATCTTCTATATATATAGAAAATTGATACTTTCATTAAGTGATTGGCAATCTCTTTCTTAACTCCTTTTGAAAATTTTTATGAATTTGAAAAATAAGGAAGACAGCAGGCTGCAGTTGTCTGTAAAGCATATCTGATATAGAAGTGTAATGTTTAATACACATAGGAGTCCTGTGTAGTGTTTGGTTTCAAAATACCGGGTGGTTCAAGAAAGTGTTTATATATGGACACAAAGCGATTCCAATTTAGGTATAAAACATATATGATGCACCTAATAAGATGGAATTTAAAGTAATCAGTAGGGTGTTTTGTTGTGCCAAATCTACATGATTTCCTTCTAGGGGTTAATAACGAATTGAAACAAAGCACAATATTAATTTTTTTGTAAATAGCTAAGAAATTTGATTTGTAATGAGTTTAGAATATGTTTAGGCCCAATGAATAGATTTTCAAACATTTATTAACATGGGGGGTAGCTTTGAAATATCTGAATATTAATTATAGTTTGGTCTTCAGTATAGCAAATTGGTTTTATTTTGAATATTATTTACAGGTCTGTGTCTGTTAAGAGAATGACCAATTTGTGTTATTTTATATATCCCTGAAAATGAGATCACATGAGTAAGAATGAAGCATGACTGAATTTTTACTGAAGTCATGCTTTTTAATTCTTGTAAAGACTTCTTGCTGTCTCTCCAATTCTCTAGGAGAAGGATCTCCTATTAAAGAATAATGATTCATGTAAGAAATGGAAGGAGCAATCCGCTTCGAGAAGACCAATCGAAACGGATTCAAGAAAGCCAATACTTTCTCATTAATCAGGGATAAAAATGGTTTTTCCAAAAAGAGAAAGGTGATAAATTTTTCTTCTTTGTGTTCAATCAAAATAAATATTTTTCCTGCTTTTTTTAGTCTTGGATCTTTGAAAGAAGGAAAAATAATATGATCAATGCCGTTGGGAGTTGAATTCTTATTTCTCAGAATGTAATCCTTGATTTTTGAAAGTTTACTACGAATTATTTCATGGAATACAAGATTGAAGGCATAGCCAAAGAAATAGCCATTTAAAGAGTCATCGAAGGAAGATAAGAAAGCACCTTCCAATGGAAGAACTCCTGTTGAAAGGGTGGTATCAACTGCTAAAGAGACCTTCATGGGATTAGAAACAAAGTTTAGAACAAATGGAAGCTTCAATTGCACAGCAACTTGTCGCTTCATCAAAGATATATGCCATTTTACAAAAGTATCAGGAACATTCTTTTTAGTTTTCAAACGAGTTTGACATTTAAAAGAATTATCTAAGAGAAATTGGTGATGATCAGAATAGACTTTAGAACGTAATTGGAATGCATTATAGAAATCCAAGATAGGCTTTCTAAAAATGAATGGGAAATGAGTAATAAGATCGACTGGATCAAATTTCACGTTAAGATCATTTACTTCTTCTCTGAAAATCAAGCCCAAATCCATCTTTGCATAATTTTTCAATTCCTTTTTAAAATTCTTGAAAAGATCGTAATACTGATTCTGAGTCAAGAAGTCATTTGGCTCCTTATAATCCATCCTTTGTTCTATAACAATAGGATTCAAAGAAGATAATTATAAAAGATAGTTATAAAACGAAAATCTAAGCCAAGGAAGATTTTTAAGTCTAAAGACAAATGAAGATCATTTTTTGATTGATTATTTGTAGGAATGAGTTTAGAAAATGTTTTGTAAGCTGTGTTAAATAAGTCTTCCAATCTGTCAGACCAAATATTCAATTCTATTTCAAGATTTCCAGGTCGAGAAGTTGAAATTGATTCTGTACTGAGATCACAAATAAAAGGATTCTTGCATTGAACCTCTTTCAAATTGGAAATGGATTGAAAATGGGTATTTGGAGTTTTAAAGAAATCAAAGGCTTTAAATTGAGAGCAAGGCAATTTTGAAAAATCAGGATATGAATATAAAAAGGTATTGTTTTCGTATTCCTCACCAAAGTTGTTTTGCTTAGTTGTTCTCATTAAGTTCACAAAAGAATCATAAACTGAATTTGCACTCTGTTTCATTATAAAAGCCAGTCTTGATAAAATGAAAACAAGGACATCAGAATTAGCTATCATGTAAGTAGAGACGAATTCATTGTTGTATTTAAAAATTGTATAAGATTTTGTTATTTTATCAAAATAATCCCATTGCATAAAAAGATTTATCTTGAAATAAGAAACAATAGAAAATTCAGGGGAATTTGAATGAATGTCTTTTTCTTTGATTATTTCAGTACTGAAATGAATTAACAAGCCATGAGACTGTAATAGAAAATCATGATTCAAATCACCAGAAATAAAATTAGGTAAATTAAAAACACTTGTAGGATACATTACAGAACAGTTCAATGACTTTTTAGTCTCTATTGAGTTTGAAAGATCAAACCTGATATTATTTATAACTTCATCTGTAAGAATATTAGAAGAATCAGAACACAATGCATTAATTTTCCCAATCCAATGAATAACATAATCAATGAAGAAATGAAAAGGTGTCTCATCACCATATTTACATAATAAAGTGTCATGTGTCATTTTTAGATCCAAAGGGAGAACTTCAGCCCTGAACTTTAGTGGAGATTCTAAATACAAATATAAATTTTCACCGTTGTCAACCAAACTAAATTCAATCTCATCAGAATTTATCCTAGCTTGAACACACTTCATTAAACTAAAGACAAACCCCGCATTCTTCATCTTGAAAGTATGCTTTGTAAAAGAATTAGTAGAATTCTTAATGTTACTTGCATTAATTAATTGATAATTTCTTAAAAACTGGTTTGACACACAATTCGAGTAATTTTCTTTATCATTTTCATCTCTTATTGTATTTTGAATAGCAATGTCAAATCCGAATATACCATTCTTTAATGAACTACTATTTGATATATCAAAAGGCAAGCATATCACTTTTTTGTTACTAGAAGAATCTTCAACACATTGATTAGAGAACTCCCTTACCTCTTTCATTATAGCATTAGAGTTTCTAATATCAGAAAGGTTGAATTTTACTTTAAATAAATCTGAAATATCAAGTTCTACATCATTAAATCCAATTTTGTTCCATGATACAGGTTCGAAGTCATCAACAATCTTTCTATACAACATTAAGGTTTTAATATTCAACTTCCCAAAGAATTCTCCAAGGTCTTTGAAATATAAGATATTTGATTTGGGAAACACAGACAAAAATTGAATATTTTCAGATTTCATAAAAATGTTAACTTCAGGTATCTCAAAAAATATAAAATTTTGCTTTCCATCAAATTTCTTATTATATAATGAATTGGTATTTAACATTGAACTCATACTCTTTAAATATTCATAAATATCTGAAATTAAATTGTCATTGTATTTCTCATTCAATCTTTTTGTTAAGTCCCTTTTCTTTAAATCAGACCTTACAAAATACGATAAATGCTTTGTCAAAGACCGGGGAATTTCTCTTACCTTTTCAACACAATCAAATATTTATATTTCTGATTTTATTTCAATCATCCTGCCACTTTTGTCGAATGAGGCATTTTCAAATAATAATTTGTTATATTTTGAATCTTTAAATGAATGAGTAAAATTCGTAAAGATTATTTTTTCTGATCCTTTCGGTAAATCAAATTTCAAATCAATTCTGTCATAAGACAAAGAATAAACTCCATCATGACATTTTATGCAAAAATCTCTACCAAATTTGTATTCACTGTCAAATAAAACAAAGCTTTCCAAGATTATTTTGTATCTTTTCAATGTGTTTCTTGATAATGTTATTTCAGAAGGAAATAAAATATTGAAATTTATGAGATCATGCGAGATTTTAGAATTTTGATCTAAGTCAAATAATTGTATATCAATAATGGCAAACTTTGAGTTTCCTAGTTCCGTGGATAGCTTAATCTTCAATGGTCCAATGTATTCATCAAATATGTTTGCAAGATTACACAGCTTCATACTTTTGTCTAATGAAAATAAGAATTTTAAATTATTTGTTGACATTTCAATGTCCTTAAGAAATAATTTAAAGTCACTGTCAGGTTTAGAACTGTCATTTCCTTTTATTCCAATTCTTGATGTCTTTCCTTTCCTAAATAATTTAGCATTGTTATAAAGCTTTAAAACTTTAACGTTTTGAGGTAATTTACTTTCTTCAAGGATTGATGGAATCAAATCTTGTAATTTTTCATTATCTTGTTCCCCTCTTAAATCTGTCTCGATCTGATACGATGTTATATCAAGGTATTCTTCATAATAATCAGATCGATGAAAAAAGCTTTGGATGACTTTCTGGATTTCATCGTTGAAATGAAAAGAAACAAAATAAAAAACAACATCTTTTCCCATTGTTTTTCCTGGAACGTATTTGCATTCTGTCACATTCTGTATGGAAAGATTTTTCTTATCAATTATTATTCCTGAGTCATCTGTAAAAAAGGACGTGTTTAGAGAATTGAACACAGCTGAAGCATTGAAAATTCCTTTGAAGTCAAATTTCAGTAATCCAAACTTCACAATTAAATCAAAACTTTCAAATCCAAGAAGCTCGGAAAAAAGCTTTCTTTTAACTCCAAATTTAACCATTCCAGATTCCATAGTCTTCATGGAAAAATAATTGGAAATTTCGGAAATGTCTTTTTTTGCCTTGTTTTCTCCTTTGTCAAATGTATAATTGAGATCTTTGTAAAAATGTAAATTAAGAAAGCAAAATCGTGCTGTTACATAAATTTTCAAGCCAAGTGAAAGATTCTTGTAGAAAAAGTCTCCAGGCTTTAAGTTGTGAGACGAAAATTCTGAAATCTGAAAGTTCGTTGTAAAGGAAACTGGATTGCTCTTCTTGAACTTAATATTTCCAATCTCAACCTTCATATTTGTATTGGAGTCTTTCGTCTTTAACTCTGCTACTATTGATCCTATTCGAATGTTCAATGGGCATTTGGAATCTTTAAACTCCATCGCTGCTTTGAAATCCAAATTGCTTTTGAATTTGCAAACTTTTTTATTGCAGAAATATTCATGCTTGTTAATTTCAATGTTTGACATTGTAAAAGAATCCCAAGAAATCCTTTTGAAGTAATAGAAAATATACAAGAGCCTATAACAAGCAATCCTAAGTATTAGAATAATCGTTCCCATAAAGTAATGTCTCTTCTTAGGAATGTATTTCTTCTGATTCCAATGGTTCAGCAAGAGCATTAGGGTTAATTTATTATTTGCATTAAATAAAAAAAAATCTAAAGTGCAAAGTTAAAAGTAAACAAAATGAGAAGAAGCATGATGGTAGGGCCTTGATTAAGTGAATAATATATGATATGAACTATAATTAAGACAAATGTAATCAGAACCAGTGTTTTTATAAATGACATCTATCAATATATTTCAAATCATGACAGTTGAAATCATTAATTTGTTTTTGTTTTTATGCATTTACAATAAATATCATGGATGACAGATAGTTGACATTTGTAATTATAATACCTAAATGCATATATAAAGGACCCGGAACTCTTTTGTAAAATTAAGAGGGTTAATTCTTATTGGTTCAAACCCGCTGCTATTGAAAAAACGTCATTCTTTTTCTCAATTGATTCAATTCGCCTTCTGTTAAATAGTATTCAGACTCAATAATTGAAAAGTGAAAGTATCAATCTTCCTCTTCGGATGATCAAAAAAAAAAGTAATTTATTTTCACTATATTGCTATAGCTAGTGAATGATCGGTGAAAACCTTATTGTCAAACGGGTTGCTAAAAACTCCACTCATAAGGAATGGAGGAAACTTGGAATAGGCAAGATCGGAAAAACACTCAACGGATCATTCTAAATTCAGGGCCAAGCCCAATCATACCCTGGCGGGCTTCGACATCTAGAAGCTACATATATGTTTTATACCCAAAGTGGAATGGCTTGGTGTCCGTATACATACACTTTCTTGAACCACCCAAAGCAAACAACTCTACGAAAGGCTGTTTAGGGTCTGTGATCATGAACTTGCCTCCATTAAAGACTCTTCAGTATGGCTTACCAAAGGAAATATGAAGCCATGAGATGAAGGAGCTTATTGCTTCCTTCAGGATAGAAATATATTCTTTGGAGAAAAAGTCAAGTGCCCACATTGCAAAGCTGCGCCAAAGACAGTAGATCATCTTGCCACTAAATGCGACCGTATGCTTGGTCATGATTACATGAAAAGGCATAATGAAGTACTAAGATGCATACATTTATCATTATGTAGAAGATTCGGAATTAAGAAGACAAGAAAATTGAAATCCCATTCCGTTCAAGAAGTTGTTGCAAATGAAAATGTCGAGATTCGAGTAGATACAAGAATTAAGACTGACATCAAAATACAACATGACAGACCAGATATCTTCTTACATGATAAAATGAAATAACTCTGATCGAAATTGGAATCACCAATCTTGACCTATTAACTCAAGTTGAAAATGAAAAAACTAGAAAATATGATTTAATAGCAAATGAGTTATCATTGATTTACAAGTGCAAAATGAATATAATTTTATACGTAATGATCTGGTAACGAAATACCACAACAAATATAGTCAATAGATAGGAATCAAGCCCAAAGTCGAAGCATTCATCTAGTCTATTGTACTCAAGAAGACTCTGGGCATCGAAGAGGTTGGACAAGCATGTGAGTCTTGAGCAGCTAGTGCTCAGATCACCGGGTGTAGATAAGAGACTTGATCCGGAATCAATCAAAGAGTATTTATTAAATAAATTCATCTACTTAATTGGATAACGGTTTATATGTTTTTGACGTGATTTCCAAATTAATTCATTAAATATGAGTCGCTGGGCAAAATCTGTCTTGAGACGGATGACTGTAGCCTTTTCGTGGCTGCCCGGATAAGTAACACACTTATGTGTATGAAACTAATAACAGTTTATATCAGAACGTCACAGCGAACTCATAAAAAGAAAACCCCGAAAAAAGGGGAGGTGGGGCCGGATGATGATCGAAAGGATCAACATGCAGGAGCAGCATGAATAAAAAAGGGCTTGCCCGAATCTCGAAAGAGTGGGCTTAGGATTTGTTCCAAGTGCCCAGGACCTCGGTAGGAGATTTAAATTTTCCTCCTATTGAGGCACAGGCGCTTCTAGTTGTTTCGTTTTCTTTTAAATGGGTGTCGAACCCGTCTTTCATGTTTTTTGTTTTTTCACGAGATCATCAACTTCAGGACTTAAAATAAAAATTTTCGGTAATATCTTCGTTCCTTGAAACAAAAAAAATTATTATAATCTAGGGCAAACAGCTTGACATTTGCGTTGAATTCTTCAATTCTAACACATCCACGGCGTTATTTGATCTCGAAATGTATTCACACTAAAGACATCTATCAGTAGACAATTTTTATTATTGGAATAATAGCTATTTTACATTACATTATTAAGCGTTTTTTTTAGAAATTGATTCAAATTCAAGACTTAGGTTTACCATGTCATCTTCTACAATCTCGAATTTAAAATGATTTGTTGTGTATTTTCACATTCTGAATGAAGTGGTAGTGATCCGTTTGATAATGCAATGTAAGTTTTATCTTTGTGCTCATAGAAATCTATTGTAAATAAATTGATTTTTCTGAAAGAAATACATCATTAATTGTAGTAGACGAAGTCTGTATTTAAAGAAGACATATTTATTAAATGGAATTTCGTATCTATATCCTAATTAGCCAACTATATATTTATTAGTTCAATAAAGGAGATATATTGAATAATTCTGATATATATTGGATAATTGTAAAGGAGACCATAAACTAGTTGGTTATTTATCCTTAACCCCTTTACGACATTAATAATGTAATTTTTTTTTAATTAGTAGTTTTTATATTTGCTGCTTTCACATAGTGAAGAACAAATTTGGATCATCTTGACAGCTAGGAATCTTTTGATTGAAATTATGCATGGATGTCATTCTTTTCTAATTCTCGTCTGTATTTAAATGAAATACTTTCAGGTATCCACTAAAGTAGGATAAACTGGCCGCATGTCTCTACTTTAGCTGTGTTCAAATCTTATTACAGTGCTTATTTCTGTACTTAGTAACTAAATTATCCCTGATAATCACATATGGAATAATTTCGGCTTTACATCCATTCATCAATGATAGCTCATTTGGTATTAAGTTGCATTCTATGTGTTTGTAGCTCGAAATGATAGATCAAGATTGATTCAATCTCTATCAATATTTTATTGGCATCTACAAATATATCTGATCTCTTACATTTTGTCAAATATAAACTTGAATCACAACTTTTTCATTAACTACTATTTCTTGTATCAGATTTAATCTTGACTACTTGGATGATCTTGAAACATATTTATTACCTAGTGCTAGATGAATGCATCTAATAACTTCATTGTGTATTCCTGTATAGTCCATGCCTACAATTTGTAATAATTGGTTTCTAAATGATCAACTATCTTTGACACACCCCTACCATGTTGATATCCAAAAAGAAAATATTCAAGTCTTATGGTTTCTAAGCTTCATACTTCCTTTTCTAAATCAGATTTATTATTCTTTAGTATTCCATATAATAATAAATCCCTCTATATTATCTTAAATGGTATTGTTTTCTTTCTATATTGGTTATAATAAATTGTATTTGTGATTTGAATATGTTCTTCTCTTTAAAGATTTCATTAAATTTTACCTGGCTACTAAATATTTATCAGTTGAAAAATTTCGAATAAATATTCCAAAAAAAGGCAATTAATTTTAATGAGTGATGGATGAAAATCTCATTGTCAAACGGGTTGCTACGAAGCAGATAGCTGTAAAATTAGGACACAACCTAATCATACGAGGATGGCCTCGAAAACTAGTTGTACCATCAGGTATTATGTTCAAAGTGTAATAGATTTTTTCCAATATACAAACACTTTTTTGATCTATCACTTTAAAATAAACCCCTGTACAGGATTCCTATGTGTCGTAAATGTTCGAGCATTGCACTTCCTAGCAGCAGGCTTTAAACAGACAACAGCAGTATTCTATCTTTTTTAATTTTATAACTTATTAAAAATTTAAAGGAGTTAAGAATTGGATAGCTAACCTCTTAATGGAAGCACTGGACAGAATCTGTCGTAAGACGGATGACTGTAGCCTTTTCGTGGCTGCCCGGATAAGTAACACACTTATGTGTGTGAAACTAATAACAGTTTATATCAGAACATCACAGCCAGCCGACTCATAAAAAGAAAAACCCGAAAAAAGGGGAGGTAGGCCGGATGATGATAGAAAGAATCAACATGCGGAAGCAGCATGGATAAAAAAGGGCTTGCCCGAATCTCGAAAGAGTGGGCTTAGGATTTGTTCCAAGTGCCCAGGACCTCGGTAGGAGGTTTAGAATTTTCTCCTATTGAGGCACAGGTGCTTCTAGTTGTTTCGTTTTTTTCAAACTTGCCAAGGATCTTAATCTATTATTAGATATGAAGCTAGCAAAGAAAGATATCTAACTGATTCATAATTTCAATATAATAGTCGAGCATTTCAAACGTCTTATTGAAATAATCAAATGAGTTGGAAGAGGAGAGTTAACAAAAGGTTTAATTATTATAGAAATTCAAAAGATACAGGAAGGTAAGAAAGATCCATGATATTTGAAATCATTGGTATGCGATTCTGAGAATCTGATAAGGGTATCTAAGTCAGAGATAAATGAAAACCCTAGCCTTTATTGAAAGTCCTCTTATTAATAATTATTTTCTGGAACCATTCTTACTTGACAAAAAACATCTAATTTGATATCTGAAGAAGGAGTGACACTTTTTTTCTTCATATCTTCGAATTTAGTTGATTATATTTTCATCTCGAAAGTTTTATTGATATTTAAAAACTGAAATAGAAATCTTTGCACAGATTGATCCGTTAAGCTTTACTGATAAAAATATAACTATTGAGATCTACCTTATAAAGGATGATAAGATTTATTTAAATTGATAAAGATGCAAAAGGAGTGGATAGAAAGTTGTCTGATGCTGTTAATTTTGCTAAAATCATGAAAGTTTCAATTTTTGATTAAGCTTTGGAATCAAAGTCAGCTGAAACCTATTCAGATAAGCCCCTTTTTCATAGTGCTCGTGACTTCATAATCAAGAACCTAGATTTATGTAAATTTAAGATATTTAATAATGCCAGTGAACGATGAAACTTTAGAATTAATATAAAATGAATTTAATTATTTCTGCCATAGAAAGTGATTTGAGTTATTTTACAGGAATATACAGCTTCATGAACAATTATCTATTTATTGAAAATCACTTAAAATTTTTAAATGTGATCTATGTAAATGAAAAAGTCGATGTCATTGTTTCTTCTGAATAGATACAGTTCTTGGAAACTAAAAGTCCCAATAAAGGATCAATTTTTTCAAATCCTAAATAATTGTCTTTACCCTTTCTATTTTTAAATATCTTGTATCCAGATTTAAAAATAAAATCCGAAATATTTTTTTATCTAAGCGAATTTCAATTTGCTAAAACAAAATTACAGATCTGATGATTATAATAGCATCAGTAAATAAAAAAAATCAAATTCTTAAAAATCATTTAACTATTTATTACAAAGGGCATCAATTATTCAATAGCAAACTAAACAAAGATCGAATGGCATCTCACTTTTAAATAAATCTTTATCTCTAAAGTTATTTTGAAAAAACAGCATCAATCACATTTGACTAACATTGGAAGAACTAAAACTGCTGTACTTGTTGTTTTAAAATTACTTTCTATTGACTATCCCTATTAAATGATTTTCTTTTAATTTTTATGAAATCTGCAACTCTGGAATATTACTTGATGTGAAATCAACATTGACAGTTTAGAATTCTACTTTATAATTACTAGTATAAATATATTAATCACCTAGGATTAATTATGTGTATTAATGTAACAGATTCCGGTGCTTTAAAAAGCATAGCCATTTTAATTTACAAGGACCATTTCTATATTAATAAAATTAATTGTTTGTCGGGCAGTATCCTTATTAGAACCTGATGTGATCTGAATGCATACATTGCTTCTGATGTTAATTAAGAAGTAAATAATTTTATTTTCATTCATTTACCTGAATATATCAAAAACTTGTATTTTATTATTTCTTAGGTGATGTTGATCCTTGTGAAAATCTGTCCTTTATGTCCTCGATGGTGTTGATCCTTGCTTGTGCTATTCTTTTCTTTATTATTTCTAAGTTATTGTAATTAATTTCCTCGTCTTTCAGAATCTCCATGACTTCCTTTATTGATTTGTCTAATTGAATTCCAGTTCTTTCTTTTTCATATTCAATTGAAGCTAGTATATTTTCTAGCAGATTACTTTGTTCCCATCCATCCAAAATAAAAGTCCGGTCGATGATCTCAACGATTCTGTTCCACACCAACAGTGACTTTGGATCTAAAAGCATCTTAATCCCCATTGCCTTTTGATACAAATTTGTGTAAGAAAATTGAAAATTTAGAAATTCCAGGATTCCGATCTCAAAATGCATTATCTGCTCTAGATTTGAATCCGGGATGTTCTTAATGATTCTGTCTAAAAGCCCGTGAATATCTTCAAATTTACAGGCTAAGAAAATGCAAATGTTTGATATCAAATCCATCTGTTCATAAATGGAAAGGACCGTTATCTCTGGAATCTTTGAAAAATAATTCAATAGTTTTAAATTTAGCTGGAAGGCTGTACTTGTCACCTTTAAAGG
>JBAMBD010000488.1:0-45208 GCA_037043625.1 Drosophila melanocephala | reverse complement strand
ATTGAAAACCGGAATTTGAAATGCATAGACGATTTCTTCGACAGTCGATTGAATTTTGTAATTGACAAGACTGATGAAATTTATTTGATGTCTTATTACGAGGATATTTTAAAGAGTTTAAAGGAGCTATTGGAGGATTTTCAGGTAGAATGCACAGAAATGACTGAAAATTGCAGAAAAATGTATTATTCTATTAAGTTTTTAAATAAGATAGGAATAGAAGACAATCAGAAGCTTAGAATAATTAATGATTCTGAAAAATTTGATTTGTCTTGGTCATTAGGAAAAGCAGTGGAAATATATGAAAATATCCTGAATCAAAAGGAAACATAAGACAATCTTGTTCCATTGAAGATACCTAGTTATATGTTCAATAAATAAAGGTTCATTCGTGTAAGCACTAAGGTTCGAGTATCCTCGTGGTATTAGGTTGCCTCAGATCATATATACCTATATGAGTATTATTGTCAAATATTAAATACAGACCTTGTTTTCACTTAAATGTGTCTACAGTTAGAATCACTTCTAATCAGCAAATCTGTCAATGACAGTGTCTTTTAAACTTTATTCTTATTCTAAAAGGTGTAAACAGAAGACCTTTAATAGCACACAACTAGGTTGACTTGACTACTCTTCATTTTATCATATGTAACTCATTGTTTTTAACAATAAAAATTGCCTAAATATGCATGGGTATTTATTCAATCTTGTTTAAATAGTTAGTCTTTGATCTATAATTGAATTTTTGTGTAATTGATGTAATCATTTATATTTTTGATCAATTATTTCGAGAATTTTTATTCTTTGCAATATCATTGATTCAACATTTCAAGTAGTGACTTTTTTAAAACAATTAATAGATACAATAATATATGTTAGAAGCATATTGTGATACGCTAATTTATACAATTTTTATTTGAGAATTCTGACTTTCAATACATAACCAGCTAGGATTAAGAAATCTTCTCTTCAGGAACCATAGATTGTATTTGTATAATTCATGTCTTAGTCTTATTTGGATTGAAATACCCATAGGCATTTTCTTGATATATTCAATATCAGTAAAGTATTACAGATATATTATAACAGCTTTAATTTAGAATAAAAAGAATACATTGTTGATTCAGGTTTAAACAAATGATTACTTTTTTCAAAAAAACGAGATCAATTATTCAACTTCATATAAGTCATGATTAATTAAAAAATTAGTTAGTTCTTTAATAAATTGCTTGATTTATATTCAAAAATATTAATGGTGTATAAAAGATTTTGAAATCTAAGTGATTTATTTAATTACTAAATTGCCAATAAATTATTCTGGCTCTCTGACAAAGTCTATTTTTTCTTTCAGACGGCTGCCAGAAGTGTTTATTTCCTTTTAAAAGTATTTCTCCAATTATTATTATATACTTCTAGGTCTAAGAGTACATCCAGTCGATTGTACTCAAGAAGAGACGACGGACATCAAAGAGACGGACAACTATGTGAGTCTTTAGCAATTGTACTCATATCATCTGGTGTAGATAAGAGACTTGACACGTAATCAATCAAAGAGTAACTATTAGATTGCCTATCAAATAAATTCCTAATGATTTGACAGCTAAAATGATTGAAGAAATTTAATTGAAACTGAATTTTTACAATCATTAAAACAAATTCACCAATTTCTGCAGTGAATTTACATGAAAGGGCGATTGGTAACTGATATCTTAATGCTTTTGAAATCTTATAAAACTAGAATTACTTGATTCGGTGTTTATGATCAAATTAAAATTCATAAAGGTTCTAAGTACTTAATACAACATATTTAATGCCCAGTAGAATATAAAAATTGATTTATTGAGTTTGATTGCTTTATTCATAATAAATTACATCCAGCGTTTATTTATGTCAATTTTTTAATCTTCTTTTGCTACTAAAAAATACAAATTCTTATCATCTTCTAGAACTACAATAAATATATAGAATTAAATCCAGTACAATTCTATACATTTATTTATAAGATTCGTTTTCCAGCTTTGATAGCTCAGTTGGTTAGAGCGCCGTGCTAATAACGCGGAGGACCGGGGTTCGAACCCCCGTCGAAGCATTTTTTGAAAAATTGCCTGTTCGTTATAATTACTTATTTTATTTGTGAAATTTGTGTTATTAGACTATAAAACTATATAAAAGTCTCGAGTGGCGAATTACGGTTTCGGAATTATGCCTGCTAATGGCATTGAATTTACTTGTTGATTTGCAAAGGTAAATATAGAAATTTCTAATTTATGTATAAGGCTCTATTAGATCAATATTTAATTGTAAATGAAAATGTTAAGTGAGATTTTTTATTTTGTGTCAGCCTTGTGCCATTATAATATGAATAAACCGATCATTTTATAAAGATCTCTTGCATTACATTTTGTTTTAACGACAAAATTTGATCAATATTAAAAATCTACTGATATTTGATTATATTATAATTATCCGTTGGAGATCTTTTTTCTTTCCCATTGATTAGGAAATATTTCAAGAGGATTCTTCATGTAAATAAAATTTTATCTGTTTTAATATGTCTTAGAAAGCCTAGGACTTTAACCAATGATGCATTGCTTATAATTATTTAATATTACTTTAAATTATATACAGAAACCTGAAATGAAACCCGACTTAATAAATACTTTGTGAGATATCACGATTACTCTAGCATTTATTAGCCATTTGTTTCCCAAAGCAACTCTTGAATTAAACTTCAAAGACTAGTTGATATTATTAGCTCTGTTGGGATATGTTTTGTCTCCCGAATTGGTTTTGCTCTACTATATATATTTGCTTATGAATATGTACATTACACAATTGGTCAAATGTTCTTAAATTATACTGTATAATATTAGATACTAATATTGCCTTTTTAAGGGATCTATGAGAATGTATAATATCTGGATTTGACCTTAATATTTCATTCACTTCTTCTTACTGATGTTTGTTCCAGTATTTTGTTAATCCCTAAATGTCTATCAAGCCAAGTAAGTTTGAACAATTGTACCAAGCAATTAGTAACAATAATTTTCCGATTTTATTGTCTGGACCTTCTGGTACTGGCAAAACACATTCAATCAAAAAGATTCTAGATGAATTGAAAATTAAATATAAATTTGTAGATGTTTCGAAAGACACAGTCAGCAAGCCATTAATAAAGAATTTTGTTATAATTGCGGAATTGAACGATGACAAGCATATTTGCAAAATACATTATTTTGATAACTTGATTGTAGAAACAAATCTAAGCAATTTGAATAGATTTGATAAAAATAAATTCCATCACATAACTTTTAATAAAATAACGGTTAAAAATGCAGAAAAGCATGGAATAAAGGATTTTAATGGGAATTTATTTACTTTAAACCATAAAATCAAGCAGGAAAATATTTCTTTGGATTTTTATAATTTCCTTGGAAAGATCTTTTATAATAAATTAGACACAAAGTTAGTTAGTTGTAAGGATGGATATGTGACTTATGAAATAGACCCAGAAATTAGAAAGGAGAAGAGTAGAGAGAGAATTACCCAAGTTTCCGGGAGTGGCAAAGATAGTGATACTAGCAGATTAAATCGTGTTGCTAGGAACATCGGCAGATCTACCAAACACCTAAAAAAAAATGAAAGCAATGAATCATCTGAAATGATTTCAGGTAGAAGACTCAGGAAAGCATGCGATACTAAGCAAAATAGTGTTGTCATTCATGAATCTGAGGAACAAACCCTGAGAATGTCTTCAGAAAGTGAAATTGACAGGTTAATTTTTGAAGAAATGGAAAAAACTGAAATTGAACTAAGGTTGGAAAATTACAAAATTACTAAGTCGTTTGAGGAATCAAAAATCGAAAAATATTTATATGAAAATTTTATTAACTTTATTGATTTGGAAACTATTGAAGAGGTTTATGAAGTATTTAGCCAGGTTGACAGTAAGAAAATAAGTACATTCCTTGAAGTTCTAATCACCATATTAACACTCAAATCTAAAGGCCGGGGTAAGTTTTATGCCTTTAAAAGCGGGTATTGATTAAAATATTCATGAGAAAGTAAAGAATCACATATTTTCTGGCATTTATTTTTTGTACACTGTGTTTAGTTGAGCAATCAATTTCATTAAAATAAAGGTGGATGATAAAATTGAGTTAGTTAGGGGTTTTTAAGGATTTTGCCATCTGGCAGATGGACAGAAAGTTTAAAAAAGATCTACCAGAAGGGTTCGAAATTGATCTTAAAAAGAGTAAAGCATCTTCTTGTCTAATGTTTTATTTTAAAATGTCATGTTGCTCCTGTCTTTCAGAAATCAAAGCCTACCAGGATATGGGGTCTCTATTTGTGGATATGGCCGCCGTTACACAGAATTTAGGATATTATATTATAGTGAGTTTACGAATAAAAGGCAATTTGATAGTTATCTGACAAGTACATTGCTGCCTCAATAAATAAATTTGTGTTTTTTTTAAAACTTAAATATATTGCAGTAAGCCTCCGTAGCGCAATGGTGCAAAGTTGACTTCGGATAATAACGAAAATTTTGAGGTTCGGGTTCGAATCCTGTTTAGTGAACTAATTTGGATTTACTCGTAAAAGCATATAAAGCGTATACCCAATAAAAGTAGAATAGCTACTAGTTAACTACAAAATTACTGGCCGAAAAAGTCCTTGGAGACGACTGTGTCTTATGTTAAATAGACTGCGATGTTGCGAAATGTATTGAATGGAAATGTTTGAAAGGCATATGGAAATGCATGCATTGTTCCTCTTGTCTCCAGTAATCAAAGCATACCAGGGAATAGTCGGGTGGTCACCAGAATTTAGGCTAGTGAGTTTACGTGTAAAAAGCGGTTTAGTAACCATCCGATGGAGGAGATTGATATCTTCAGTAAATAAATTAGAGTTGAATATGTTGCAGTTGTTAAAATTTATGAGGATACAAAGGTCCTTTGTTGTTATCGATTGTATGATTGATCTGCTAAGACTTAGACAAGCAAAAATATTTTATTATCTAGTAAACATAAGCATATAGCGTTATGTATGGTTGAATAAAGTGAATTAAATAAATAACGGACAGATTCGAACTATTTTAAAACTGCAGAGAAGAGGCTTTTCAACATCACAGTAATTACGAAGCCATGAGTGAATTTTACGATTCAGTAGGAGAGGATGCTAGGAAATGACTAAAGGAGACAAAGATGTTAGGTAGGATGATTGTGATTGATGGAGGATTAATAGTAGAGCTGGAATTAAGAGTTTAAGATGAACTGCACGGGAAGAGCAACTGTAAGATGACCTTAAAATGGGATGGGAGTTATGCTTCCAAAAGCTTGGGATTCAATATTTATAGTCAGAAGGTCAATGATGAAATGCTAGTTATATTGTTAGCAAGAAACTAAGTATATTGTATCGAGAATTTTGGATAACGATTCGAGGATCAAGAATCATAAAAATCAAATAAATATCTTATGATATAGATTATCTTCAAAAGGTAAACAAAAATTGAATCAGTCTTGCTGCAAAAAATAGGTTTTGTCCATATTACTATGGCACAAGATTGGCCAAATTCAAAAATCGGATTTCTCTTCTAAAAACATCTTATCTCACTTCTAAACTCTGATATATCACACTTATCAGACTTAGTTGGATTTTGATTACTGGCGGCACAATTCTATCTTAAATGTTCCCTGCTCAGTATTGCCATTTCAGCTAAATGTTCTCGGAAGATTGCAGAGAGTAATCGGATGTTTTTAATACTCTTCGAAGAAGTAAATAAGTTTCGTTTTCAACTTATTTTCTGAGGCTTTTTTGTTTTTATCCAGTCTTGAAAATCCCAGATGCACATATCTCTCTATCTTCCAAGCCTTAGAATTAAGCAATTAATGCTTTAGATTTTCCTGTGTTTTTGTTTTTATTATATATACATCTGTTCATATAACCTGGTCCAATTTTCCCGCCAAGAACCACCCTCTTTATAAGCGGATACGTTTTGTTTTTTATTATTATGGGTATTGCAGTCCTTCAGGTCCCAGGTCCCATTTTTTTACCTGAATCTTAAATCTTCTTGCTATTTTACTAGTGCAAAATTGACATGTTTTGGCCATTTGTGATTTCTATATATTGTTCATTCGAGATATATAATTTCCGAGACTTCACTATATTATGTGTTTGCATTTATTGCCATTCTTAATTTCTCTAAACATATATTTGTACTTTTTTTCCGAGTGATTTTCTCAGCTTAAAATATTTGGATGATCTTCTTAAGTCTGCCATAAATCTATTTGAATAGCTCCATTTTTTGTAGACTCTGGTTCTACAGTAATTTCTATTATTTATAATTTGAAAAATAATTAAATCTACAAGTTTTTTAAGCCCAATTGTTCTTCTCTCATTCCATATATTTTTTATACATAATTCTAAGTATATATTGTGATGCTATTAATCAACCTCTTTTTGTATTCTAAGGAAATTTATCTATTCCTCATTCTTGATATTCGGACTGCTATTTTACTTTGTCCATTTTCTATTATGAATTTTGTCATTATTTAATTGGCTGTTAAATTCAATTTCTAAGTATGTGTAATCTTCTACACTTTCTATTCCTTCAACTTGATAAAAATTTGGTTTTGAGATTCATTATTTTTCAATGCTTTAATTTGTACTATTTCATATTTGATACGTTTATCTCCATTGAGTTTGCATCCATACATTTATCAATGACCTGTAATCTAGTGTTCATATCTTCAGCATTTTCTGCAGCTTAAACTGTATCGACTGCAAATAGTAATGCTTTAAATACTTTAATCTGTATTGGGTTTTCTTTTATATCAGATCTTCTATATAAATGTTAAAGAGAAATGGGGATGTTGTGTACCCTTGCATCACTCCTCTTTTATATTCAAAAGAAGATTGTTCCTGATTATCAATTCGTGCCTTTGTTTTTGTCTTCTGATGTATATTTTTTATAACCTCGATAAATTTTGATCCGAATTTTTTTGCCTTCAGGTTGGCTATTGATCTATTATGTGGCACTGAATCATATGCCCTTTTTAAATAGAGGAAACACAATAATGTGTCTTTTTCTCTTAATAGTCTTCTTTGACAACTTTAATAAAGAACTACAACTTGACTTGTACATTGCTTAGATTGCATCAAACCTGCCTATTTTCTTTTCAGTGTACTGAATTCTTTACATACTTTTTATAGTCTTCTTTCCGGGATTTTTTTGCAGATCATTTTTGAACTGTGTTTACTAGTGCAATCCCTCTGCAATTGCTAGGATTGTATGTATCTCCTTTCTTGTGTATTGAATCAACATTGTTGGAAACCCTGGTTCTCCCATTCTGATCATTTTATATGATCTTACGTATTTCACTTGGTATTTGATCATTTCCAGCTGTTGATAATTTTTAGTGTTTTTCGACTCATATAATATTTTACATCATTCTATCGAAGCATCTGTGATCTCATTAATTTCCGAATTAGGATTATAAGTTGTTTCTAACACATTTTGAGTTTCTTCTATTTTGCGGAGATTGACAAAATGACGTTTCAAAATCTCTAATTTTTTATTTGGTTCATAAACTAATTATTTTGTTTCTGGATCTATCACCCCGTTTTTATGTTTTCCGATTTGCAGTATATAATCTGAGAAAAATTACTTTAAAAACCATGTTGTACTGTATTGCGAGGTCATTTGAACTTTCGGGACAGTCAAGTGGGAGAGTGGCGAGCCATTCTTGTCTACTTTCCTACTTGGTCTACTTCCCCAATATGAACTGCTAGAATTATTCGGATGAGCAGCGTGTCTAAAAACTTCTTGTCGCTTTTGCGTGTGCAGAAGCATGTTAAAATACAAATAAACAACTACTTAGAACTTATATCTATCTCGCCTGCCTCTGTCCATACTAGGACATGCTACGAGATTGATCGTACAATCCGTTTTAAAAAACCATTTAAAGGTATTAGCTCTGCTGGTACACTCGGCTATGACACTGAGTCTTGCTCAAAGTACTATTATATAGGAAATCTGTATAGTTTAGCGCATGATGACCAACCAAATCACTCTGAATAATCCAAAATGATGTCTTTAAAGAATCTACTGTAGGTTTTGAAGCGAAAAATTATTAAAATGTTCCTTTTGTTCAAAATTCGAGTTTTCGTAATAGTACATTTTTAATAAAATTGATAAATTAAAATCCACATGGACGGAGAAGAAGCAGAAAGTGAAAAATCATAAATTGAATTTGAAGGTAACAAAAGATGATATTGAAACAATTAATTTGAATAAAGAGAGAGAAGACGAGAAGTATGAACCGACAAGTGAATTCGAAGACGAAATGTATGGTCCGAGACGACTTTAAGCTAGAGCAAGAAAGGAGTGCATCTATCTTGTGGTATAATAAACACTTTATAGTGACGAAAATCGATGCATCCATTAAGAGATTAGCAATCTCTTTCTTAACTCCTTGTGAACAATTTTATGAATTTAAAAAATAAGGAAGACAGCAGGCTGCAGTTGTCTGTAAAACAAATCTGCAGCCACTACTTAGGAGGTAGAGGTGTAAAGCTCGTGCTCGAGCATTTACGACACATAGGAGTCCTGTGTAGCGTTTGGTTTCAAAATGCCGGGTGGTTCAAGAAAGTGTTTATATATGGACACGAAGCCATTCCACTTTGGATATAAAACATATATTTTGCTCCTAGTTATCGAAGCCCACCAGGGTATGATTGGGCTTAGCCCTGAATTTAGAGTGATCCGTTGAGTGTTTTTCCGATCTTGCCTGGGCCAAGTTTCCTCCATCCCTGGTGGGTGGAGTTTTTAGCAACCCGTTTGACAATAAGGTTTTCACCGATCACTCATTAGCTATAGCAATATAGTGAAAATAAATTACTTTTTTTTTGATAAATTAAAATCAGACAGAAAAAAAAGCGAAATTTATTCAACTAGAAGCGCATGTGCCTCTATAGGAGAAAATTTTAAACCTCCTACTGTGGCCCTGAGCACTTAGAAAAAATCCTAAACACACTCTTTCGAGCTTCGGGCAAGCCCTTTTTATCCATGCCGCTCCCGCATACAACCTTCCCTTTTTTCGGGTTTTTCAATTTATGAGGAGGCTAGCTGTGACGTTCTGATATAAACCATTATTGGTTTCACACATAAAAGTGTGTTACTTATCTGGACAACCACGAAAAGACTACAGTCATCCGTCTAACGACAGATCCTGCCCAGTAAAATCAGAAATAACTTGTAGAATAGAAAAACGAGTAAAAGAAGTTATAAGAATTCATAGGAAGAGAACTGAAGGACAACAACTTAATTTTACAAGTAAGATCGAGATCTCGTCGCGTAGAATCGCGTATGAACACAACTTGGGCAACTTTGCGGAAAATTTTTAGATCTAGAATTTTTATTAAAACAGTTTTGATCAAATCAAGTAACGAACAAGATTGTATTAAAAATGTTGATATAGGCAGTTTGGCAACAGAAGAAGAAACAGGTGGAAAGGTGATAACGAACACGATGCCTGTGTACGATAAAAATAAGAAGAGAAAAACAAATAAAATTGTTGAATTAAGTTAAAAGATTGGAAATGTAAATGTTGATAAAATTTGTACCTAAAAAGAAAATATAAATGGATTATATAAAAAAGGCGAAATTGGTAATAGATTAGATTTAAATGATGAAAAAGGAATAAAAATTAACTCAGAAAACCCGAAATGCATAGTGGACTGCACGGATAATTATGAAGAAACAGGGAAGAAAATGCATGACGCAAGAAGGGTAATTTCAGTTGAAATTAATCTTGAAAATTATAAAATTAAGGTTAAGGACAAAAAAGTAAAAGAACACTATTATAAGCTTGATGAGAAACAGCTACAATCTAACCACTATTTCATGTATATAAGTGAGAAGAGAAAGAAATTGAAAATAGTAGTCAAGAAAAATATTTTAAGATAGTTATATTAATATGGATGAGAATGAAAAGATACACAATGGAGAAGTGAAAGATAACATAGTGAGATCAAGAGTTAATGTTGGTATTAAGAGGATAATCTGGGACAGCCTAATAGTCGGAGATCAAAGTTTAAGCAGAGAAGAGATATTTAACAATATGGTTGAAAGCAAGTGCACTAATATGATAAACATTGTTCATAAACCAATAAATATATAAGATAATTTGAACAAAAAATGTTTGAAAGATATAAGCGAGATAAAGGCTGAAATTAAAAAAGAGAAAGCAGTGAGAAAACGCAAGAAAGAGAAAGAGAAAGGCAAGCTAAGAGTGATAAGTTTGAATTGTAATGGAATGCAAAACAAGATTTATGAAATTAATGAATTAATACGCAATGAAGCACCTGATATAATATATTTACAAGAAATCAAAAGACGGATTAAGAACAGAAAACTATTCGCAGACGGCTATAATTGTATAGAAAGCTTTGCAACAGAACTGATTAAAAGGGATTTAAAACACGGGATTAAAGTAACTAAGCTTGAAAAGTATATGATCAAAATAAGAATAGAACGACAGAATGGCAAAAAGTTTGACATCTTTAATATATACGTGGCCAACCAGGGCGGAGAGAGACATGACACGCTAAATAGAACCGAAGAACTATTAAAGTAATAGAATGACACTGTGTATTGGAGACTGGAATACAGATAAAGCAGAACTCGTTGAAAAATTGAAGAGAGACAATAGAAATATATATATACGAAAGGATCCATGATTGGAGGAAATCGTACAGTAAATTGGGTGAAAACTATTAGAGTTATTGATAACAGTATAAGTAATAGTAAGAATATAATTAACGAAGAGAACTTTTTAAAAGATTGGCATATATCAGACCACTACCCTGTGTATGTAAGAATAGGATGGAAGGTTGAGCACAGCAAAATGGATAATGGCGAAACCGTATTTGATAGAGCAAAAATTCTGAGCAGCACACGTATAAGAAATGATATAAGAACCAAGTTAATACTTGAAGAAAATAAGATTGTAGAATAATGTTTGATGAATTCCATAATAAACTGTTAAATCTAACAGAAGAACATGATTTATGGAGATCAGTGGAAAGAAATTTCAAACAACTAAGATACAAAAGTATTGAAAAATTAATTAAAGCAAGAAGAAAGGTAACCGATATTGAAGAGGTCAAAAGGCTAACTATAGAGATTAGAAATAAGATTAAAGAACTACAAAAAAACAAGTTTGAAAACTTTATCGAAAGAGGACGTGAAATATTGAAGAAGAACGATTCAAGGAATGCGTACAAATATCTTAAAACGATACGACATATTCACATTTGATAGACGTAGAAAATAATATTGTAGAAACATCAGACATAGTGAAAGTAGAAGTAATTCGAAAATCTCTTAGCAAGCTAGTGGTTAAAGAAACGGTTAATGAAAGACAAACATTGCCTGATAATAGAATAATGACAAATAATATAAACATCAGTAATGAATTAGACAAGGATATTGGATAAATTGAAGTTATAAATGCACCAAAAATATATCAAATCGAAAAAGCAACAGTAAGGATAAGCTCCCGTATAAAATATGCAAGATATTCAAGGTAGATAAAAGGTGTGAAGAAAGGTATGAGTAAAGCTATGTTAGAATTATTTAGAATATGTTTCGATGAAGCATTCAGAGTGAAAAATGGACTAAGAATCTGGTTATATTGATTCCAAAGTAAGGGGATTTACAGTCACTTGATAACCATAGAGGAATAACACTTATTAACATCCTGTTTAAATTTTATTTTAAAATCTTGGAAGCTAGATTAGCGAATATAAACAAGCTTTGTGGTCTGATTAGGAATAAACAGACTGGATTTGTAGAAATCCAAATTGGATTAAATGGTGTTTTGGCAGTAATAGAAATCATTCAAAGAAGAACACTATGTAAACAAAATACGTATTTAGGATTCATTGATTTTAGAAAAACCTACGATTTAGTATCATATGAAAGATTGATTACAAAATTAAAATGAAAACAGCTTGATAGTAAGTTTATTAAAGCAATCAAAAGCATATATGTGAAAACAAAATTGAGAGCAAAGTTTAACAAGCAGTATCAGAAAATTTTGATTACGATCGAGAAACAAGACGAGGCTGTCCAACATCACCGCTGCTATTTGATACATATATATTGATGATCTACTAGAAGAAATGCCTGGAATTACAATACCAAATTCCAATATATATACAAGGATTATGCTTTTCCGATGATACGAAGACGAAATTCACACTATTGGAATGATGGGCAACAGAAAACTATGTGGAAATCAATGCAAGCACATGTGGTATAATGAAGTTTGAACAAAGAACAACAGATTATACTCAACCATTAACATCCAGTGGAACAATTCTGATTTTAAGCAAATATAAATATTTAGGAATAGAATTAAATGAAAAAATGAATTTTAAAATGATGACACAAGGCCGAGTTGGAATTGGATGCCAGACGCTCAGTATGATTGGTAGAACACTAGATGCAAAAAACGTTCCGACAAGTTATAAAGCAATGCTTATTGAATCGATATTAGTACTAAGGATGATATATGTAATATATATATTTGGTTTATGATACTCGAACCTAACAACTCTGAAAGCAATATTAAATGAATCACTTAGATTAATGACTGGGCGAACAACGTATGTATAAGTACGATATGCAACGAATATAGAATAGACTATCTTGAGAAATTCGGTCGGTGTATGCAGCTGAAAAAGACTATTGGGTCAGAGAATGAGGTAACATCTATAGTTGGTGAACTGTATAACATTTCTAGTTATATTAAGAGCCCACAAAGACCTAGGGCTGTATCAAGGACAAAAATGATTGAAATAAAAGAGTTCATAAAAAAGAATAACATCAAGATAAAATCCCAAAAAAACAATTAGAACTCAGCCGAAAGTACTTTTCAATGCAAAGCGGAAATTTAATCCTGGAAATAAAATTAATATCCTAAGAAAGAAACTTAATATCAGAAATAGAAAGAAAGTACACCGGCTGGAACTTGACAAAATTGAAAACATAAGAACTGGTGCAAAATTAATTCTTGGAAGTAGAATTGGAATGAACACACATTTTAAAAACTTGGAAAGAAAAAGGCTAATCAATATGTCAGACAAGAGATAGTGTTTTCTAAAGACATTATTTATTAAATGTGGTTTAGTATTTGTATGTTAAATCTAATAATCCATTACAGATTGTACCAATAGAATATGATTGGTAAAATAAATAGTAATTAACCATTCATAATTCGATTATAACTATTGGTTAGTTACGACACAATATAGGCCAAAATGAAACAGAGAAATGTTTGTGCTGCAATAGGGAGGGTAAAATCAACGTTACGCACTGGATACTAGACTGTCCAAAAATTGATGAAGATAGATATACGCTATTAAACGAGATAATAAAGGTGTTAAGAATTAAGGCTGGAAATAAGTACATTGATAAGCTCCTAGAATTCTGCCTAAATGAAAAAGTAAACGTTGGCCAAGACAAAAATGTGATGAATAACTATAGAATTAGAGTTGGACTGGGGACTGCAATCAACAGAATATTCTCGATAAATGTAATAACTCAACCAACTGAAGAAAGGAAAGGATAAAAGGAGATATGAACTGAGAAAAGCATCACTTGAACTTATGAATAACACCCAAGAGAGCAAATGCAATTTAAAATAAAATGTACATAGAAGATTAGGTTTAAAACAAATGCACAACAAAGGTGAGAATTGACCGATCACCCTGGGCTGCAGTAAGGTTAGCGGACTACCACCTTAGGAGGTGGAAGCCTTTAGTATAGAAAATAAAGTTAAGAAAAGAATAATTCAAAGATAGCAACTGAAAACAAAAACCTAAAAAAAAAGGAATTTATTTTCACTGTATTGCTATAGCTAGTGAGTGATCAGTGAAAACCTTATTGTCAAATGGGTTGCTAAAAACTCCACCCACGAGGGATGGAGGAAACTTTGCCTAGACAAGATCGGAAAACACTCAACGGATCATTCTAAATTCAGGGCTAAGCCCAATCATACCCTGACGGGCTTCGATAACTAGGAGCAACATATATGTTTTATATCCAAAGTGGAATGGCCCCGTGTCCATATACATACACTTTCTTAAGCCACCCGGAATTTTGAAACAAAATACCACACAGGATTCCTATGTGTCGTAAATGCTCGAGCACGAGCTTTACACCTCTACCTCCTAAGTAGTGGCTGCAGACTTGTCTGACAGACAGTCTGCTGTCTTCCTTATTTTTCAAATTCATAAAATTTTTCACAAGGAGTTAACAAAGAGATTGCCAATCTCTTAATGGAAGCATGGAGTTACAGCACTATAAAGTGTTTATTTTACCGCAAGACAGTATGAAGATGCTTTCCTTTCTTGTTCTTAAGTCATCTCGGACCATGAAAACAAAAACTTAAAAACAGTTTATTGCCAAAACATCACAGCCTCTACATAAAAAGAGAACCAAAAGGGGAGGTGGGATCGAATGGTAGCTGCAAGGCCTACATTCGGGAGAAGCATGGATAAAAAAGGGCTTGTCCGAAACTCGAAAGAGTGGGTTCAGGATTTATTTCAAGTGCCCAGGGCCTTAGTAAGAGGTTAAAATTTCCTCCTGTATAGGCACAGGTGCATCTAGTTGAATAAATTTTCTTTTTTTCTTTGGATCCATCACCAGAGTGCTTATTTCCAATCTCTTTTCGCTACCTGTTTGTCTATTGATATATTTCCAACTGTTTCTGTGATCATAGTTTTTGAAGCTTCTATAACTTTATCTATGAATCTGAGATATTATTTTCTCTTTATTCTCTTTGATATTCGTTCTATCTCCTTTTAATATCTGAGACTTTTAAAGAATCAAATTGTTCTTTTCTGACTATCTTACATCTAGCTTTTTTTATTTTAATTAATTTTTTTTGATATCCGGATGGGTTTGGATAAAATTGAACACTTTGAACACGAAAATGAAAACCAAAGAACGTAACAGAAGAAGTAAAGATTGAGGATGTAGAGAGTCTCCCAAGGATACCACATGATCTGAAAACTAGCTCCAAGACTTCTTTGGAAGTCCTAATCAACGATATCAACTCGGATGATCCTGGATGGCCAAAGGAGTTTTTCGAAGCCGTGCAAAGAATATTTTGAAGAATACCTAGATTCGGCTGGACCAAAGCTCTAACTGTCTTCTGTGGTAAGTTCCAGAAGAACATATCCCTAGAAGAATTTAAAAGAATGGCAGGCTCAAAGCGTTCTGATAGATTTGATAGGGACACAGTTAAGCGTGTCAAAACGATTGAAAATCTGTTAGAAATCTGCAATCTGACCATAGCAAAATCTGAAATTCGGTTAAAGGATGCATTCCTCAAGTTCATACGAGAGGATGCGTCTACCGATGGATGGATGAGCAAAAGGACGAGGAAGATACCTAATGAGAAAGTTGATCGCCAGCTGTTAGAGTCTCTGATTCTAATAGTTGGCGACTATGTTCGAAACAAGCCCCATACGAGAATGACAGAAATCGTAGCGACCATCAGGAGTGTACTGATAGTATCGATAAAAAAACACTAAATCTTCAAGTTTTTAGTGATTTACTTAGTAAGTCACAAAAGAACGAGAAGCTATCTAGAGAGGATAAGAGAAAATACTTGATGTTTATGAGTCAAGAAAAGCTCAAACTGGAGAATTCAATGGAATGTACTGAGGCAATTTCTCGAATCATGGAATAGATCTTGATCTATAAGAAAAATATTGAAATGCATGAGAAGAGAAAAGACTTCTCCAAAGCAAATCGTTCCTTTGAATTATATAGAAGACAATTCTATAGAAGTTTATCTGGTGAGGTTGCAAAGAAAAGCGATGTCTCAGTTCTTGAAGTCAAAGGCTATTATTCTAATATGTGGATCAAGTCAGAGACTAAGAGAAACCAAGATCAATTCGATGAATATTTAAGAGAACATGTGGATGAAAATAGGGATTTTGACAACTTCCCCTCCTTTGAAGAGTTCCAAAAAATCATCAGCTTTCTTCAAAATTGGAAAGCTGCTGGTCCAGATGATGTGTATAATTTCTTTATAAAGAAAATGACACCTCTTCATGAAAGTCTATATGAGATAATTAAAGGCATCTGCGTAAATTCTAAAAGTGAAGATGATTGGTTTTACAAAGGTATCACATACCTTATTCTCAAAGGAGAATCTCAATACAAAGGAGATTTCAGGCCTATAGCCTATATTTCAAATCTGTATAAGCTCACAACTAAATGTGTTACACAAGTGATGCAAAATATTGTTGAATTTAGAGGTCTTTTGAGTGAAAACCAACTCGGAACTGTAAGAATGGTTCAACGGGCGAAAGAGCAAGCACCGTTAAATCTGGCTATCAATAATGAGCATTCCAGCTATTTAAAAACTGCTTGGATAGATGTCAAGAAGGCGTTTGATTCGGTTGATCATGACTACCTTATCAAATATATAGAGAGTCTGAAGTTCCCTGAGTGGATTACAAGCTTCCTTAAGGACACTATTTCAAAGTGGAAAGTTGATATCAGATTTAACGGAGAATCAATTCTAGAGAAAAGGTTAGAGAGTGGCATCTTACAGGGAGACAACCTGTCCCCTCTCTTATTTGCCTGATGCATGGATCCACTAAGCCATAAGCTAAGTGCCAAATATCAGAAAGTCGGTGTCAAAACCTAATCTATATGTATATTATAAACCACCTTCTATTTATTGATGATTTGAAATCGCTTGCTGAATCTGATGAAGAACTTCAAAGAATGATGAATGAGACAAAGTCATTCTTTAATGCAATTAGTTTGGAAATGAATAAGACCAAATCTGCTACCAATAGCAAAGTTTATGAAGCAGATGCTACGCTTTTGGAAGGTAAAGAGGGTTACAAGTGTCTGGGAATTATTGAGACGAATATTAGTACAATATCCAAAGGTTCTTTTGAAAAAGTAAGAAATGAAATTTTAAAAGGAATCAAGAATTTGCGTGAAAGCAAACCGAATACAAAGAATTCATTCAAATCGATAAACGAACATGCAGTGTCTGCATTTAATTACCATATAGGAATATTAAAGCTTGAACCAGAAGAATATGTCAAACTCGACGAATCTATTAGGAAAGTACTAATGGAATACAAAGTCCACTTGCAGCCAGCAAACAAAGAAAGGTTGTATTTACCAAAAGTCATAATGGGAAGAGGAATGTCCAACATTAAACATAAGAGTGAGAGCATGCTCCTCCAATTAAAGAATTCCCTAGAGAGATCGAGAAAAGTGTCTTTAGGGCGTAATTCCATAATTAAGGTTAAATAAGACAATAAGACACATCTCTCCACTCTTGGCAAATATTTAAAACTGAGCTACAATACAGAAGACGAGATAACTAGAGAATCTCTTTATGAATCACAAATTAAATCCCTAATGACCAACATCAAAAGCAAACAACTCAACGATAGGGTCTGTGATTATGAACTTGCCTCCATTAAAGATTCTTCAGTATGGCTTACCAAAGGAAATATGAAGGCACGAGATGAAGGCACTTTAATGGAGGAAGGTTTAGTATATAAATATATTCTTTGGAGAAAGGTCAAGTGCCTACATTGCAAAGTTGTGCCAAAGAAGTAGATCATCTTGCTACTAAATGCGACCGTATGCTAGGTCATGACTACATGAGAAGACATAATGAAGTTTTAAGATGCATACATTTATCAATGTGTAGAAGATTCGGAATTAAGAAGACAAGAAAACTGAAATCCTATTCCGTTCAAGAAGTTGTAGCAAATGAAAATGTCGAGATTTGAGTAGATACAAGAATTACAACATGACAGACCAGATGTCTTCTTACATTATAAAAAGAAAAATGAAATAACTCTGATCGAGGTTGGAATCACCAATCTTGACCTATTAACTCAAGTTGAAAATGAAAAAAATTAGAAAATACGATCTAATAGCAAATGAGTTATCATTTATTTACAAGTGCAAAGTGAATATAATTTCATATGTAATGACCTGAGAAGGGCTGGTAACAAAATACCACAACAAGTATAGCAAAGATATTGGAATTGAGCCCAAAGTCGAGGCGTACATCCAGTCTATTGTACTCAAGAAGACTCTGGTGACTATTTCATTTGAAAGACGACGAGCATAGAAGAGGCAGACAACCATGTGAGTCTTGAGCAGTTAGTGCTTAGATCATCGTGCATAGATAAGAGAATTGACACGGAATCAATCAAAGAATAATCGATAATCATTAGATTTACCATTAAATAAATCCTTATTGTATCCGGGTAGTCTGATGTTTTTTTAGAATTTACATTGTCTATATAGTATATGCAGTAGATAACGATTTGTTAAACATTTTGTTTTGATCTAATATGAATCTGTGGTAGGCATCACATGCTAGGACGGAATTCTCCACGCACTGAATTTGCAGTCTCAAGACCCTTGACTCCTTTTTTAACCAGATCCGATAACTTCCTCTGAGTCTGAACACGTGAATCCAGAAAAAGAAGGGTATTTATAGAAAATGCCAAATCCACCAATCAGCTTCGAGATTTCCTAATTTTCTATAAATAGAAATTTTTTACAATAAATTATGGTTGTTTACAAGAATTTGTTTTTCTTCAATTACTACTTATTAACCGGTTGTAATCCACCCGCTGAGTACAACAAGATTTTTTCTATTCCTTTATAGAAAGAATGACATCTCCTCCTGATGATTCAGCATCTTTATCTGATCATTTTATAGTAAAGTTTGATTGAATGAAATCGAACTTTCCTTCTTCAATTTTTTTAGAAATTTTCTTAAATCTGCTGATTTATAGTATTCTTTAGATGTTTTATGCTTTGGAATTTCCCAAGCACGAAGATTGCATAGACGCATTTATATTTTAAAGCCTGCTTAGAATATCTTGAATATTTGAATAGAGATCTAGATTTCTAAATCAGGTGAGAAGTTCGAATGCACTTGTTGATAAATATCCGAAGATTCCGAAGAAGAATAGGATTGTCCAGAAAGCTGGTTAATGTACGAGCTTATGACAGAAAGTCTAAGGAAGTAATGTCTTCTTGAAAAGAAAGAACCTTAGGGATATCCACCCAGATGCTAAAAACGAGGATAGGATAATTGCTGAACGAAGGAGTTCTCATCGAATAATAATCTAAACATACTAGGAATGTTAATTTGTATTCAACATTTTATGTTGATTAATTCAAAATAATTATTCAATCAAATGAACGAACGAGGTTACTTTTTTCAATTGGATAAGACTAAGAACTAGAATAAGAGGCAATGCCAAAAGGAAAAGCGTAATCAAAGGATATTGAGACTTGATTTCGAATGATCCTCAAATAAAGAGAAAATAAACAAAAAAAACAATTTAAATTTGTTGTAATAAGCATTTGGAACCTCATTATTTTATATAGCTGATTGTCGATTGCTCAATAAAGCAATGTAAAGCCTATTAAAGCAATCAATAAGATATGATAATTGTTCAAGATCCAATCGTATTTATAATCGTAGATATATATACGGAATTCGTTAAATAAATCATGTTTCCTATTTCTCAAGAATTAAGCGTACAACTCGACAAAACCAACATGGCGACAATTAGCAAAATGTTTGTCGAGTTTAGAGGAGGAGAAGAAGAATGTGTTGAGACATGGCTGAAAGATGTGTCTACTATCGCCAGGATATTCTATTTAAGCGAGAAGGATATCATTAAAAGGGTAATTGCATCTATAAGCGGAGAGGCAAAGGAATGGGTGATTGAGAACCCAAGGAAGGTTGAAAATATGAACTGGGCGCATATTCAAATCCAGATGAAGATAAGATTTAGCTCCCAAAAACAAACTACGGAAACAGTTACAAGATTTTTCAATTCTCCTCTGGTAGAGTCTTATAAAGGCTTCATGAACATTCTGAAAGATGTAGATACGTTGCTTAGGAAAGGGTGCCTGGTTGGAGAGCACCGCCAGAATTAAAAGCAATGCTATTACAAACTGCTTACGCGGTTAAGAGTTGGGATGAGTTCAGAAGCACTGCAGAAAATGCAGCATGGGTGGCTTATCCCAGAAGATTGTCAACCAAGTCGAGTATGAGAGCGAGTTGACGGAGATCGACAGAATTGTCCGTGATCAAAAGAAAAGTATTGAGGAAAACACTAACTTTTGTAAAATACACGGAGAAGGTAATCACAAAACAAGCAATTGTAATATTGTTAAATTGGTTGAATCTAAAGGATGGCAAAGAAACAAGTTCAATTCGAGAGCAGATGATAAGAATAAGGACCATATAAATAAAAAGTTCTTTTACGTATATACAACAAATTCAAACTCTTCAGATAATGATATTTCGAGAAAAGAGATCCGAAGTATAAAAAAGAACAAATTCATTACAAACTATGGTTTAAGAAACCACGTGAATAAATAAATTAAAATTTCACTCGATACGGGAGCCGATGCTTCGGTAATTAATAAAAATCTGTTACCTGCAGAAACCAAAATAGATAAGGTTGTAACAGTATTAAGAGCAGAAAATGGCGGCAAAATAGATATTATATGTCAAGTCAAAGGTTTAAAAATTGTTAAAAGGAAAACAGAAATGGAATATATGCAATATGTAAAAAAAAACGAAATTTATTCAACCAGAAGCGCCTATGCCTCTATAGGAGAAAATTTTAAACCTCCTACTGAGGACCTGGGTACTTAGAACAAATCCTAAGCCCACCCTTTCGAGCTTCGGGCAAGCCCTTTTTTATCCATGCCGCTCCCGAATGTTGATCCTTTTGATCATCATCCGGCACTACCTCCCCTTTTTTCGGGTTTTTCTTTTTATGAGAAGGCTGTGACGTTCTGATATAAACTGTTATTAGTTTCACACACATAAATGTGTTACTTATCCGGGCAACTACGAAAAGGCTACAGTCATCCGTCTCATGACAGATTCTGCCCAATATGCAATATGTAACTAAGGAATTTCCCCAAGGATATGGAATCGTTGGTTCAAATATCATGGATAAATATGGCTTTGATCAAACGTTTGCAGATCTTCTAGAACATAAGAAAAAAGCTAAGAAGTTTAAAAACATAAAGCCAATTATCAATAGAATAGATTTTACCAAGGAATATTCAGATATCTTTAAAACAGAATTGAATGAAATGAGTTCATGTAATGTGGCAGAATATAAGATAATAACGAAAAATTCAGAGCCTATAGCTCAAAGAAACTTCCAAACGCCAAAGTTATTAGAGAAGGAAATAGATAAACACGTGGAAATGCTAATAAATTCCAAGATAATTGAGAAATCTGAAAGTGCCTGGGCCTCAAGAATAGTTCCAGTTAGGAAAAAATCTGGTGAGTTAAGAATTTGTGTTGATTATCGAGGACTAAATCAGATTACTGTAATGGATGCATATCCAATCCCCAGGATAGAAGAAATTTCAGATGAGTTGTCCCAAGCCAGGTATTTTACAACTCTAGATGCCACAAAAGGGTATTATCAATTAATGATTCGAGAAGAGGATAGAGAAAAAACGGCGTTTAGATGAAAATCTGGATTTTATCAGTTTAGAAGAATGCCTTTCGGACTGTGAAATGCACCAGCAACTTTCCAAAGGTGTATGGATACGATTATGAAAGAACACAGTTGGAAATTTGTCATCCCTTACCTGGATGATATTATAATTTGTTCAAAAACTTTAGATGAGCATGAGAAGCACACTAAAATAGTCATGGAACTGTTAAGGAAGTCAAATGCTGTATTAAATGAGGCTAAATTTAAATTTGCCAAAAAGGAGATAGCTATTTTGGGCAATATTGTAGCAAAGAATACTGTCAAGCCAGATCCGAATAGAACTCAAGCACTGAGGAATTAAGCGAAACCTCGAAACCTGAGATGACTAAGATCCTTTTTAGGGTTATTGAACTACTGTAGGGGATTCATTCATCGATTTGCAGAAAAGTCCAGGAAATTTGTAGATTTATTCAAGGGAAGAAGCCAAGAAAAGTGCAAAGACAATAAACTGGACAAACGAATTAGAATTAATTTTCAAAGAATTAAAATTAACATTGTCTGATTCAACAGAGAGAAGTCAGCCCAATTTCGAAAAGGAGTTTATTCTAAATACAGATGCATCTGAATTTGCCATTGGCGGGATTTTATGTCAGATTAATGATGAAGGCAAAAAAAAAAGATCTGCACTTACAGTAAAAAGCTAGATAATACACAAATAAAATACTCAGTGACTGATAAAAATCTTTTAGCTACTATTAAAAGCGTTGAAAACTTCAAGAGGTATCTGATAGGTCGAAAATTAAAACTTAGAACAGATCACAAGGCAATCCAATATATACATAGCGTTAAAAAGGGAAATTGTAGATTATTGAGATGGGCTTTGAAACTTAAAGAATTCGACTATGAAGTGGAGTATGTTAAAGGTTAATCGAATAGTGCAGATTTCTTAAGCAGGCAAATCGAAAATGATGTCCAAGTTCATCATTTAAAAGAACAAAAGAATGCCAATAATAAACAAAGAATTTTAGACAAAACGCATAGAGTATTAAGTCATAGAAGCATAGGTGCCATGAAGGCGTTCTTGAGTGGAGAAATTAAATGGAAAAGACTGGGAAAGATATTAAAGAATTTGTTCAAAGATGTGAAACCTGTCAAAGAGGAGGTGATGAATTAGTAAATTCCAGACACAAGCCAATTTCTGTAAAAGAAGTCGGTGATTTATGGGAAGTTGATTTGCTAGGCAGAATTCAAGACAAAGCAGGGGATTCGAAATGTATATTCGTTGCAATTGATCACTTTTCTAAATGGGTACAAACAAGGATTATTACACAAAAGATCAAAGAGTCAATTTCAAAGGCCATAAAGGAATGTATTATTAATATGTACGGAACTTCGAAAATTATTTACTCTGATAAGTGGAAAGAATTTAACAATAAAGCAAAAAATCTTTGTCAAGACTTCGGAATTAAATGGCAGTATAATTCACCAGGGCACCATAACACGATGGGATGCGTGGAAAGAGTTAACAGGAGTCTTTTGAGAAATATCAGAAAGCTGTGTGATTTTGGAAAAAATGTTGGGAGACATCAGTTGATGAAGCCACCAAGGCCATCAATTTATCATAGCACAGAGCTTTAGGAACCTCCCGACAAATAATGAGGTATATGGAAGAACCTATTTATACTATCCCTGGATTACATGTGACCAATGAAGTCGATAGGAAGTCCGTGTTAGATAACTATTCGAAGATAAAAAAAAAATATAAGAAGGAAATACAATTAGGAAAAGTATAAGTATAACATAACTTAAATGTGGAGGGTTTTGTATTTGTCTATAAAAACCCAACAGAAAACAAACTAAAAGCAAAATAGACCAATTATTTTCAAATTTAAAAGCCAATAGGGTTTGATGCTTACTTAGTTACTAAAAACAATAGATCTTTAAGATTAAATAAAAAGCATGTGAAGAAAGACTTTTCAATGCTTGCGAAGGAGGTGTTGTAATAGGTATTTGGAACTTCCTTGGTTTATATAGCTGATTGTTGATGTCTCAATAAAGCAATGCAAAGCCTATGAAAGCAATAAATAAGATATGATGATTGTTCAAGAACCAATTGTATTTATAATCGTAGATATAAACACGGAATTCGTCAAATAAATTATGTCTTCTATTTCTCAAAATTTAAGCGTAGAACTCAACAAAACCATCAAAACCATCTTCAGCTCATGAGCATAATTGCTTTCCTTTTGACTATTATAGTCTGGTTAAGAGGAGAAACACAAACTGAGAAGCAAATGTTGGGTTTCGATGATGCCATTTCGACATCAACCAAGATATTCACGATAAATAACAACGAAGTTTTCATTTCAGTATTCGATAAAGCGGTGAAACTCTGGTGTGATTCTTAAAAAAAGCATGATTTCCTGTATCAATTATCTAAATTAAATCCCATTCAAAATGTTAAAAATTATAATAAAAAAGAATCTTCAATTGATACTCCAACTGATTTGGACATGACTTGTATTAGATTAGATCATGTCCTATCCGAAATTGCTAATATAAATAGAAAAACAACTGCTTCTTATGAGAAGCTAGATGCTATTCCGGACAAAGTAATTATCAACAATGAAAGTTCGGGTGATACTCTAATTAAATTTAGAGAGACTCGGGCAGAATGAAATTATTGATAAAGGACTTAGAGTCAGAAGCCCCTTCTCAAATAATAATGAAATTCCCAAGAAAAACTTGAATAACACAAGTAAACAAAAAAAAAACGAAATTTATTCAACTAGAAGCGCCTGTGCCTCTATATAAGGAAATTTTAAATCTCCTATTGAGGTCCTGGGCACTTAGAAAAAATCCTAAGCCCACCCTTTCGAGCTTCGGGCAAGCCCTTTTTTATCCATTCCACTTTTGTATGTTGATCTCGCGATCATTATCCGGCTCCACCTCCCTTTTTTTCGGGTTTTTCTTTTTATGAGAAGGCTGTGACGTTCTGATATAAATTGTTATTAGTTTCACACACATGAGTGTATTACTTATCCGGGAAACCACGAAAAGGCTACAGTCATCCATCTTACGACAGATTCTGCCCAGTACAAGTAGATATAAAAGAACAATCAATGAGATTATGGCTTTAATAACAGAATTAGCAAAGAAATGTGAATGTATCGAAATAACCTGGTCTTTTCAGTAAAGCTACAAAGCGAGATGATAGAAATGAAGAGTCAAAAAGTAAGAGATAATGATGTTTCCGAAATATTCAAATGTTTGTTTGTTTGTTTAACTTTTCTTTTTCTTTTACATTATCATACTTTTAAGAAAATAATCAATAAATGAACCCACTAACATTCATATTTTTTTTAATCTTAAATATATTTGTGGATATACATTTCTATAATTTATTAGAGATTGCCGTTCCCAATGGGAGGAACTGACTTTTTTATATATCCCGCTTATCCATGTCAACTGTGGTAAAAATTGGTTTGTTCATATTAATATGATAGTGCAAAAAATGCCGATAAAGAGAGCGTGATGACAGTGTAAAAATTAGATAGCAAACTGAAGGTGGAGAAGAATCTATCTAAAAAAAAGTGAGATGCATACAGAAACAAATAAAGTTGTTAAAATTAAAATAAATGTTAATAATATTGTCGTAAAGGTGTTAATGATAATTCATCGCTAACCAATTAGTTTATCATCTCTTTTACAATTGTCCAATACATATTAGAGTTATTCAACATATCTCCTTTATTGAACTAATAAGTATATGATCGGTTAATTAAGATGTATATACGAAAACCCTTTAATAAATATGTCTTCTTTAAATACAGACTTCGTCTACGACATGGCGACAACGACACTTTTGAAAATGGCTAATAGCTTCAGCGGGGAACAGAACAAAAACGTGGTTTCCTGGTTTAGCTCAACTTTGATACAAGCCCAAATGCTGAGAATGAAGATTCAATAACGAAATGATGTATGCTTTTTCTGGGAAATTGAGCATTATCGTGGGGTATACAACGGTTTAACAGCAATATAAACTTACCCACATTGAAGAATTTCAAGGAAGCTCTTTTAAATAGGTTTACAGTATAGATAGACATAGATCAAAGATTCGACAGATTCCAAGGTACAAAAACAGTCAACAACCATAGAAGTTACATACAATCTCTAAGGGATGCATCATTTCTATTCGAAAAGGATTGTATACAAGCCAGAAAATTGAATATAATGATTATAGCAAGGTCGCCAGTGGCGATAAAATCAATTTTATTTCAAATTGTTGGATGCAGTTCCGACTTCCAGAATTTTGTTAAAAAAGCAGAAGAAACAATCTGGATAGCATTCTCAGAAGAATCTGAAAATTCAGTCCTCAAAGTAGAAGCTGCACAACAACATAGCAGCAATAATATCTATAAAAGTAACAACAAGTATAGCAATAAACCTTATCAATAAAACAGCAAGAGCCATTCTAAAGGAAAAAATGATAGCAATACTTATAAAGTTACATGAAAATTGCATGGGTTAGGATCACATAGTACAGAAAATCGCAGAACACTCAAGATACTAAAGAAAAAAGGGCTATTACGAGATATTAACAACATAAACTCAGAAGAGATAGATGAAAGTTACACAGAAGATAATAAAAAATTATATCTTTATCGCATTTTTAAAACCCCCTTCATAACCAAATGTGAAATAAGCAGCAAAATAATTGAGTGTATAATAGACTCAGGAGCCGATATTTCAATGATTGGTCAAAACCAGTTACCAAAGGGGATCGCAATATGGCCCACTAACATTATAATCAAAGGGGCAGATGGCTCAATTATAGACATCGTATGTATTTTTAAAAATACCGAAGTGATGATGATATTTAACAAAATTAAATACAAAATATTATTAGTTATATCAAAAAAGAAACTAATCAAGTAATTATAAGAGCTGAAGTAATATCAAACACCCGGAACTCATAACCCTCAAAAATGAAGTCATTCAAGCACTGAGCAGGATAAATAGAATCAACAAATCTGAAGCCAGAAAATCAAAGATTCTAAATAGATACCAGCATCTTTTTAAAACAGACATAAAGGACTTAGGGAAAATTGTAGGGGTAGAACATACAATAAATACCAATAATGCCAAACCAATGGTCCAAGCAAACTTCAGGATACCGGAAAACCATAAAAAAGAGATTGATCTGGAAATCAAGAAACATTTAGATCAGGGTATAATTCGGCCCTCAAATAGTCCGTGGAGATCCAGGGTCGTGCTCATCAGAAAACCAGATGGTACCATACGATTATGTATAGATTTCAGAGCACTCAATAAAATCACAACACCAGACGCATACACCTTACTAAGAATCGATGAAATATTAGATTCACTATCCAGTGCAAAAATTTTTACGTCACTAGACGCACTATCTGGATACTATCAAATTTCAATGAATGTTCACGATAGGGAAAAAACAGCATTTTCGTGGAATAATGAACTTTTCAAGTTCGAAAGAATGCCATTTGGATTATCAAATGCACCAGCAACATTTCAACGTGCAATGGACTCCATACTAATGGGTATGAAAGGGAAGTTTGTTTTACCCTATTTAAATGACATAGTCATATATTCAAAAACTATAGAAGAACATCAGGAGCATTTAGAAATGGTATTAGGGAAATTCCAAGCCAGTGGAATATCGCTAAATATGAAGAAATGTAAACTGTTTAAAGACGAAATTAAAATATTGGGATATATAGTCGGAGATGGGATTGTTAAAATTGATCCGGAAAAAGTCAAAGCTATAAAAGAGTTCAAAAGACCCACAACAATAAAGCTTCTCCAATCATTACTAGGATTAGTAAACTACTGCCGGGAATTCATCCCTGGATTAGCCAAATCGACACTATCACTATATAAAGCATTAAAATGAAAAAAGAAAGGCAGCGAAGAAAAACTTAAATGGGTTTGGAAGAAGCACAAGCTTTTGAAACCACCAAAAATCTACTGGTTAATAATACTGAAAAGGCACAGCCTGACATGACTAAACCGTTCACATTGACAACCGACGTATCAAGTCATGCAATCGGCGGAATTTTAACTCAAAAGGATGACAACGGAAGAAACAAAATGATAAGTGCATTTAGTCAAAGTTAAACGATGCCGAAATTAACTATTCGGTTACGGACAAGGAATTACTAGCAGCAGTAAAATCCATGGATCATTACAGACATTATCTGCTGTGAAGAAAATTCACCTTAGAAACAGACCACAAAGCTTTAGAATATATCTCTGCTGTAAAAACCCCTTCGTATTGGCTTCTTAGATGGGCATTAAGGCTTCAAGAATTCACTTTTACAGCAAAATATATCAAGGGTGAGACAAATATTGCAGATATATTGAGTCGGCCAGAAGACAACTCAAACAAGGGAACAAAGATAAAAAGAATTATCAGCAATACAAATGAAATACTAAAAGAATATCATATAATATCTGATCATGGTACTCCGGCCTCAATGAAGTTTTTGATGAAAAATAAACACCACTAGGAAAATATATATCAAGACATAGAAGAATTCGTGGGGAAATGTAATATTTGTCAGATTAATAAGCCGTTAGGGCATAACACAAAGCATAAGATAATTCAAACTTCAAACCCAAATGAATTATGGGAAATTGATCTTATAGGCAGAATTCTAGGAAGAAATAAAGGCAAAAAATTCATCTTTATAGCTATTGATCATTATACCAAATGGATTGAAACAGCGGTCATCCATAGCAAAGACAAAAATACTAATAAAAAGTGCATAAATGATTTAATCATTTTTAAACATGGTATACCAGACACAATATTAACCGATTCAGGCCTTGAATTAAAAAACAATGAAATTAGCGAATATTGTATAAACAAGAATATAAAATAAAGATTTTCCTCGCGGGAACATCATGAAACGATGGGAGCTGTCGAAAGAGTAAATCAAACATTAATGCAAAAATTGAAGAAAATCTCGGAAAACGGTAAATTGTCCTGGGAAAAGGCACTCTCAGCAGCCACATTTGCGACGAATATATCTTTCCATAGAGCTATTAACACTTCGCCTTACATATTCAAATATGGAAAATCACCAGAATTTAAAATCGACGTCGAAAACTAAATCAAGTAATCATATATAGACCATCAAGTAGTGATTGATAACAGAAATAGACTTTTTCTAACATACGCCGACAAAAATATTCAGAAAGGGAAAATGTCACTTAAGAGCAATTTCTGTATTGGAGAAAAAGTTTTGATCTATAGGCTAGTACTAAAAAATAAATTTGCAACTGGTTGGTCCCAAGGATTCATAATCAAGGATAAGATAAACGAAGACGCTTACATAGTATCAGATTCAAAAACCATTTTGAGAGTTAACAAGAAACATATCAGAAAAGATACCTCTTAATTTGAAAGGGGAGGTGTCGTAAAGGGGTTAACGACAATTCGTCACTAACCAATTAGTTTATCATCCCCTTTACAATTGACCAACATATATTGAAGTATTTCAATATATCTCCTTTCAGAACTATTAAGTATATGATTGGTTAATTAATATATATATATATACGGAAAACCCTTTAATAAATATGTTTTCTTTAAATACTGACTTCGTCTACGACAATAATTATCTGGAAGATGCATGGATACATATTGAGGAAGAAGATATATATAAGATTATGGTTAGAATCAAGAAAGAGAAATCCGAGAAAAGAAGAGACAGAAAAGAAAGATAAGTACAAGCTAAGAACACAAGTCTGATTTCCAATGGAATCCAGAATAAAGTTTTCGAAATCAAGGATTTAATATGTAAAGAAACATTTGATATAGTATGTCTACAAGAAACTAAAAGACAGGAAATTATTTTTAAATTCTTTAATTGAATAGAAAGCTTTGCAACAGAAGTCATAGGTAAAACTGGTCTAATGATTCTCATTTGAAATTCGGGGCAAAAGTAGCTAAGGTTGAAAATATCTGGTGGCAATAAGATTAGAACGCCAAGATGGGAAACGTTAGAGATGATTAATTCATACGTGACCAACTGAGAAATACATGATAAATTAATCAAGATCGAAAACTCATTAAAAAGAGATGGGATGACAATATGTATTAAAGATTGGAATACAAACAAAGCAGAACTGGCAAAGAAATTCAAAAGAAAAAATAATAGTATTTGTGAACGGAACCATGGCAGGAAGAAGCCGTACAGTGAACAATTGTGAAACTAGTAGAGATATTGAGTACAATATAAGTAATAGCAAGAATATGATTAAAAAAGAAAGCTTTTAAAAAAACTGGTATGTATCCGATTATTATCAAGCATGCATGAAAATAGGTTGAAAAATAAAACACAGTAAAGTGATTAATAACGAAACTGTATTTGATAGAGCCAAAATTCTAAGCATTGCATGCATGAGAAATGATATAGGAACTAAGTTGGTACTCGTAAGAAAAGAAGAAAGTAAAATAATGCTTGATGATTTTTATAACTAACTGTTCAATCTTATGGAAGAGCATGCTCTATGGAGACCAGCAGAAAGAAATTTCAAGCAGATAAGGTATAAAAGCATTGAAAAGTCAATTTAGCCAAGAAGAAAGATGACCGATATTGAAGAGGTCAAAAGTTGGCTATTAAGATTAGAAAGAAGATTAAGGAGTTGCAGAAGAAGAATTTTGACAACTTAATCAATTGTGAATGCAAAATATTGAGGAAGAACGATTCAAGAAACGTTTAAAAATAGCTTAAAACGATTAGTAAATTTGATGCTAAGAACAACACATCGAACACACCTTTAATAGATGTAAAGAATAGTGCATTAGCAACATCAGATATAGAAAAAGTTGAACTTATTCGGAAATACGTTGGTAAACTGACAGTTAAAGAAACGGCCTATGAAAAGCAAATCATGACCGAAACAGAATGACGGCAAATAATGCAGATATTGGTAATGAATCGAATAAAATTATTGAATGGATTAGAGTAATTAACGCTTTAAAAAGATGTAAAAATGGTAAAGCAACAAGTAGGTATAAATTCCAGTGTGAAACATACAAGATAAAGAAAGTAGATAAAATATCTGAAGCAGGAATGAGAAAGCCATGCTAAAATTGTTTAAAATGTGTTGTTATGAAGCATTCATGTCCGAAAATAGAATGAGAACCTGTTAGTATTAATTCCAAAGAAAGAAGATTTACAATTACATGATAATTATAGAAGAATAGCATTGATTGATACCCTGTATAAAATTTACAGTAAAATTTTAGCGGCTAGATTAGCAAATATAAAGAAGCTTTATGAACTGATAAGAAAAGAACAGAATATATTTATAGACGATCAAATTGAATTAAATACTATATCAGCAGTATCATGGTTGGTTATTTAAATTATTAGAATTAATTAGAATTAAATAATATATTTTTCATTTTGGTGGGAAATTCCATCAATCAGATTGTGTCATTTATATTTCGTACAAAAAAAATCTTTTAACAAATACCCATGCAATTTCCAAATGTGTTTTCTTCGGAGAGTCAAAAGGCTCCCAACAATATGGCGACAAGAGAATCATGGTGCAGTCCATATATATCTTCAGAAGAACAAAATTCCAATGTGTTTATCTGAGATTTGAAGGAGCATTTCACTAAAATGGAATAGTCCGAGTTTCAGTTCAAGATAGCATTAAATTTGCAACGCAAGGAGAAGCAGTAGGATGGATCAAGACGATTGAAGAGAAACAGGAAGAAAGTGAAATAAATGAGTCATTTATTCGCAGATTTTAACCAACGAACCATGTGGTTCAAAGAATCAACGAACAAAACCATCAGCTTCAATAAAGAAAAATGAGACACTGCTTGGATTTTTATATAGAATGGAGTTCGTTGTTTTAAGAGCAAATTTGCCAGAAATTGTGCTCTTGACCATGTCATTAAAAGCATTTCCAGTGAATATGGCTAATAGATTGGTCCTCGCACCTAAATTTTTACCGTGGGAGCATCTATACTGATCATGCAGTATATGGCATGCGATTGGTGTAAGATGTGAACTAAAGGAGAATTACTTTAAAGTGGAAGAGAAAGGGTGGAGAAAAGCAACAAACTTTGAAAGTGTCTTTTTTGTCAGAAGTCAGAGCACAAAATCGCGAATTGCTTTGAACTTGCGGAATTAAAGAAGTTGAGAGGAAGAAGGGTGCAAGTATTACAAGAGAAAGAACTGAATATAAACAACTCTATTTATTTATGCGTCTATGTTAATAGATCTGTCAGGCCGATGCCCAAGTTGATATTGAATGATAAAATTCTAACTGCACTTTATGACACAGGAAGGGACTTGAATCTGGTTTATTCAAAGATGATAATGGGACGTAAAGATTTACAAATCAGATAAAATAATCACGACAGCAAACGGGAAATTAATGAATATAGTAGGGAATATCAGAATTCCTATTATTGTTAAAAAAATATGTGTATCATAATTTATTGTTCGCAATTATTTAACACATGAGTGTATTTTAGGTAATGTTTTTTATAAGTTAGCAAAAGTAAAAATTGATTATGATGTAAGTGTTTTGCAAGACGACAGAAATGGAAAGGTGCTAAGAGAGCACAAAATAATAGTGAACTGCGAGAGACCTGTAACATACCCGATGAGGAGGTATTCAATACAGGAAGAAGAGGAGATTGAGAGAACAATGAAAAATAGCTCAATGACAGGTTATAAGAGAATTCCACAATGCTTGGTGAGCAACGTCTGTTTTAATATCTAAATCGGAAGGAATTTTTAGATTCTGTAACGATTTAAGGGGATAAATGCTGTGACAACAAGTAATCAATATTCCTTACCACATACAGATTAAATTTTTGATGCTTTACAAGGCTCCAACATATTTAGTAAAATGGATGCAAAGTCTGGATTTCACCAGGTAAATCTGGATGAAGAATCAAAAGATAAAACATCTTTTGAATACATCTGGGCATAATTTGAACATAATAAGATGTCATTCGGGCTAGTTAATACCCAGTTACCTTCCAGAGAATCATGGATTCCATATTGAAAAAATATTTGTGAAAATTTGTTGTTCTATACATGGATGACATTATAATGTTTACTAAGAGCAAAGAAGAGCACATCAACCATATGACGTTGATGAAGACAAAGATAAGGAAAGCAGGACTAAATTTGAATGAAAAAAATGTGAATTCATGAAGAATGAGATTGAAATTTTAGGCCATCAAATTTCTTATAACGGATTGAGGTCGATGGAATCAAGAATTAAAAACATAAAGAAAATGAAAACACCGGAGGCAAGAATACAACGCCAATCATATTTTGCACTTATATACTATTTTAAGATGTTTATCCTAAATCTTTCTATATCGTGAAAGCCATTATTCGATGTTTTGAAAAGGAATTGATCAACAAAGAAGTTAAAGAAAGACTAATAGGCCTGCTTTCTGCTGAAGCTCTTAGATTAATTGTAATTTCAATATCCAAAGATGTTTTTTTGATGATACTTGATAGGAGAAAGCAATTCATAGTAACTACGGACGCATTGAAGATAGGTGTGGACGCAGTATTCTCATAAATCCAATACGGGGAGGCGAAGATTGACGAGTTTTTTTACTGCAGCTAACAATTCGGCACAAAGCAAGTATTCAACAACGGATCAAGCGTTGTTGGAAATAATATAGACTTTGAAACATTTCAGACACTATTTGATTGAACAAGAATTTAAATTAAGAACTGATCATAAGGCTTTGATTTTTATAGCAACAAAAGATGATGGTTCTAGAATCTACAGTTGGTCGATACTGTTACAGGAATATGTTTTTGAAATCGAACATATTAAAAGAGTGAATGATTTTATAGATATTCTAAGCCGTGAATTCATTTGTAATAATATTAAGGAGTAAATCAAGCATATGCACATAGCAAATATAGAAGATAAAGAACAAATAATAGCTAAGTATCATGAAATCACTGGCCATGAAAGTAAAAGAACCATGCAATATTTGATAAAACAGAAATGTAATTGGAAGGTGTTAACTAAAAGATTAATGAAAAAAATTATAAATATGAAATATGCTAAAAAGATATGAGAATTAGAAAGCAAGCAATTTGTATGCCTTCATTGATAACTGAGATATATAAATGGTGGTAAATAAATTTAATTGGGTCTATGGCTTCAGATGGTTATATTTCTTCATGTCTTAATCTTTTTTGAAGAATTACAGAGACAAGAATATTAAGAGATAAAAGTGCTGAAACTGTGATAAATGCATTATCAGATATCACCAGAAAAGTAGTACCAGATGAATTATCATTTGACAATAGTAAAGAATCTACTGACAATGGCATACAAAGATGGTGTGAGGAACGGCAAATAGCATTAAAACATGAATCCCCCATACACCAATAACAACTGGTGTTGTAGAAAGATTCAATCAGTTACCATCGAGCAGATTAAGACGGTTTATGCACTCTAGAGAAAAATATTGGAAAGAGTGGTTAGATAAGGCTACAAATACCTATAATATGTTTTGATGTAAAGTAATTGGATGTTCTTCCTGGCAATTAAGAGGAAAAAATATGGATTTTCAAATTGACCAAGAATTTAGAACAAGACATCTTATAAATGAAGAAGACTTAGTGAATAAAGCTAAAGAAAACATTGAAAGATATAGAAAGAAATACTTGAGCGAGCATGAAAATGATTTAGTAAAATTGTCAGTGGGGGACAAAGTTTGGTATGAAGACCTCTCAAGATAAAAAACCAAATTAGCTTCGAATTGAGATACTAAAGCCAGATAAAAAAAGTGAAAGTCATCTCATATGAATCGATAGATAATAACGAGTTTAAATGGATAACCAACCAGAGAAAGATAAAACTACGAATATAAATATCTATCAAATAATTTTCAATAAAAGGGTGTGCGTGTTGTGATTTGTCGTTTAAATCATAAAAATCAATTTAAACTAAATAATGTATTATCCATTTTAGAGGGAAAATATACCAATCAGATTGCATCATTTATATTCCGTATAAATACAATCTTTTAATAAATACCCATGCAATTTCCAAATGAGTTTTCTTCGAAGAGTTAAAAGGCTCCCAACAACAGTAATGGAAATTATAAAGAGAAGAACAATATGTAAGCAAAATGCATATTTAGGATTCGTTGATTTTAGACAAGCATACGATTTAGTATCACATGAGTGATTGCTTAGAAAATTAGAAAGAAAACAGCCTGGAAGTGGGTTTATTAATGTAATTAAAAGCATATATGCGAAATAAAAATTCAGAGAAATGTTCAACATAGAAGTATCAGAAAAGTTTTACTATGATCAAGGAGTGAGACAAGGCCGTCTCACATCACCGCTACTATTTGATACATATATTTATGATCTACTAGATGAAATATCTGGACCTACAATGCCAATATGTCTATATGTCTATACCAGGATTATACTTTGCAGATGATACGTTATTCTTTGTTGAAAATAGGAATGATATGAAGGCCAAAAAAAAACTCTAATTTATTTATTTAAGGTACCAATCTCCTCCGTCAGATGGTTAATAAACCGCTTTTTACACCTAAACTCACTATCCTAAATTCTGGGGACCACCCCAATCATACTCTGGTAGGCTTTTATTGGTGGAAACAAGAGGAACAATGCATGTTTGGGCTGAGGCTTTACTATTTGCTTTTTAAACTTTTCTATATAATACATTTCGTAACCTCGCAGTCTATTTAACCTAAGACACAGTCCTCTTCAAGGACTTTTTTCAGCCAGAAGTTTTGAATTTAAGTAATAGCTGTTCTACTTTTATTTGGTACACTTTATATGTTTTACGAGTAGACCCAAATTAGAACCAGAGCCTCAAGATTTTCTTTATTATCCGATGTCAACTTCGCACCACTGCACTACGGAGGCTATGATATAAAGACCAAATTTACAATATTGGAACTATGGGTAACAGAAAACTACATGAAAATAATGCCAGCACATATGGTAGAATTAAGTTCAAATAAAACGCAACAAATTGCAATCAACTATTAGCATTCAGCAAAACAATTCAGATTGTAAACAATAAAATGGATTTTAAAATACAGGGCAATGGCACAGGGCCGAATCGGTATTGGTGCCAGACGCTCGACATGATTAATAGAACACTAACTGTAAAAAACGTCCCAATAAACTATAAATCAATGCTTATTAATTTTAAATTGATATATTTGGTTCAAAATACACAAATCTGACAACCTTGAGAGTAATTTTGAACAAATCACTTGGATTAATGGCTAGGGTGAACAACTTGTGTATAAGTGTGGCATATAACGAATATGGAATTGAATACCTTGTGAAATTCGGTCAGTACATGCAACTGAAAAATGTTGTTAGTTCACAATGCTGCTAGTTATATTAAGTTATATTAAGGATTAACAAAGAAACAGGGTTGTATTAAGGAAAAGAATTCATAAAAAAGAATGACATTAAGATGGAATCAAAAAAGACGATTAAGACCCAACTGAAATGTTCGATGCAAAGCGGAAATTTAACCCTGATAACAAAATTAATACGCTAAGCAAGAATTTTAATGTCAGAAAAGATAAGAAAATATATCGGTTGGAACTGGACATATCGAAATAAGAATGGGAGAAAAATTAATGCCTAAAAGTGGACTTGGAGTGAACACAAATTTCAAAAACCTAGAAAACAAAAAACTAATCAAGATAGAACAGACCGAAACCGATAAATGCTTATGCTGTAATAAGGAGGGTAAAGACAACATTACGCACAGGATAATAGACTGTTCAACATTTCATGAAGACAGATATACGTTATTAAATGAAATAAAAGAGATGTTAAGAATAAAGACTGGAATTTTTCATATAGACAAGCTTGTATACTTCTGCTTAGCTGGGGAAGTAAACGTTGTTCTTGATAAAAGCATGATGAAAAGCTATAGAAGCAGAGTTGTTATCTTCATGAGTAGAATTGAGAAAGAATGGGGGACTGCAATAAGAAGGATATTTACATAAAAGTATAATAACTCACCCATAAATAGAGAATAATGTCCATATCAAATAGACACGAAATGGAAAAGCCAACTTTAAACAGACTGTATGAAATGCAATGTTAAAACAAGACAAAGGAACTGTTAAATCAGGGGAAGTCCCCATCGATCTTGAACTATACGAAGGCCCATCTGTAAGGATTAGCGTGCTGCTTTTGGCCGCAAGAAGTGCCAGCAGACCTTTACCTTTTAGTTAATTTCATTAGATCAAAAAAGAGTTAAAAATTCAAATTGAAAACTAAAAACTTTTTAATGCTGGAAGGTCACAGCATCCCCGTAAAACCAAAGTACCTAAAAAGGGGGAGATGGGCCGAAAGATGGCTGCAAGATTAGCATGTAGGAGCAGCATATATAAAAAAAAAGTTTGCCTAAAGCTCAAAATAGTGGTCTCAGGATTTGTTTTGGGTGCCCAGGACTCAAGTAGGGGTGTCAAAACTTCATCCTGCATATTCACAGGAGTACCCACTTTAATAAATTTTGTTTTTTTAATATTTATACAACACAAAGCTAACGAAATTAAAAAATCAGATCGCTCTTCTAAAAATATTTTCATATAACAACTAAACTCTAGTGAATAACAGTTACCATATTCAGTTTAGTTTTGTTTACTTGGGCATAATTCTATTATAGATGTTTCCTATTCAGTATAGTCATCACGATTAGACATTTTAGGAAAATTCCAGAGAGGAATTGGTAAATTCTTTTTATCCTTTCCATTAGATTCCTTCCAAATGCTGACATATCCCCTTCAATGACGTAAATACGTTTCATTCTCAACTGGTTTTCAAAATCCGTGTTGTTTTCATCTGGGGTCGAGAATCCTAGATACACCTGTCTCTCTATTTCAGAACCCTGCAACCAAGCAATAAATACTTTATACTTTCTTCTGTATTTGTTTCAGATAATTTTCAGATATATATTTAATCTAAAGTTAAGAAACTTAGCTCCTAATCTTTGTCTTTAGAATGGTAATCGCTTAATTATGTTGCATTAGATTCTATTTCTTTATTAAATCAAGGAAATTTAACAATGTGTTTTTTCCTTTTACCTGTTTTCTTTGGAACTCTCATAAGGAATTACAACTTGACTCGCATATTCTTCAAATTGCTTTAAATCTCTAAGCAGAATCTGTTGTAAGACAGATGACTGTAACATTTTCGTGGTTTCCCTGATAATCAACACGCTTATATGTCTAAACTAAGCACAGTTTATGTCAGAACGAAAAGGCCTCCACATAAAAGGAAAAGCCTTAAAAGTGGGAAGATGAACCGGAAAGCCCACATGCGGACATAAAAAAGGACTTGCCGAAGCTCAGTAGAGTGGCTTAAGTTTGTGCTGAGTGCTCAAGACCCCAGTGGGTGTTTTAAATTTTTCTTCTGCTAAGGCACTCCTTGTTAATAAATCAGAGTTTTTTCTGTCAAAAAATTTATTGAATACTCTCCAATTCCGTTTAAGTAAGTGAGTATTTATAGCAGAATATATTAATCAATGTGGATCGCTAGCATTTCCACATTACTTTATTTCACTAAATAAATGGTTTTAAGATTATTAATTATCTTATCGATATTGTTGTTAGTAGTAGGGAATTGGGGATTCTATGACAGGAAGTGGCTTATTGCTTTTGATTTTTAATTGCTTCATTATTGGAGCTAATTTATTGCTTTTGGGTGGGGGAGTGACAGGTGTGTGCCCTTTTTTAGGAAAATGTGTGATTTTGGATCACGTATGAGACATTTATGATCGAAGGGTATAGATTTATGGCTGACCCTTTTTTTATTGCGGGTTGGCATGAGGTGGAGGATCACTCAGCAGCACTTGTGTGTGCGTACGTGATTATGTTTTTAAGGAGGATATTGTGTGCTGGTCGTGTAACCTGTAACCTGTGTGCTAGAATCAAGTGGAAGATCAGGTAGCAGCTGCCGCACTGTTGTGCATGTACATGATTTGATATTTGAGGGTGGGTGCAATGATCAGTGGAAAGGTAATGCGCGCTTCTCTTTTCTCACTTTTTTGTCAATGTATAGAACTCATAGGACACCTCACACCTGAATGTTATCACACTCAATAATTAAAGTAGTATTGGTGTAAACTGTTGTTAAGTAGGTACTTCGCACGTACGTTTGCCACGTGCTGGTACCTTCTTCGTGTGTGTTTGGTTCTCTCCCTTTTTACAGTGCACTCTGTTTGACTGACCCTCCTTATGATAATTTCATAATAATTTGAAATAATAGCATGCGCTGCCTTGTGCACCTGCGGGCTTCATATCTAATATTTTGGATTCTGATTTCTAAAAACCTTAGTAGTTTTCGAACTCTTCACTCGTCAACTCGTGTGTGTTGTGCATTAAAAGTTTTAAACCAAAACAAAAAAAAAAAAAACATCAATTTAAAATGGTCAACAACAGGAACAACTCTATGAACGCCGTCGAGGGATTTACCTATGTCTCTCGGAATAACTCGGCCCAAGGACAGAGCCACCCGAATTATTTCGATAATTCGACTTATGTGGCTAATTCAAGCGTCACCAACAATCCAACCCACTCCATCGTCAACAACAACAACATCACTCTCAATCCCATCACCACCAACACCAGCTCCATCATCAACTCCGTCACCACCACCACCACCAACAACAACATCAACTCCGTCACCACCACCACCACACAACATCAACTCCATCACCACCACCAACAACATCAACTCCGTCGCTTCCGTCGCCAGGGTCTGCACCGCTTGCAATATAGAAATTGCATCATCAAAGTGGAGCGCACATCTTCGCTCCAATTCCCATAAGATGCTCGTTTTTACACCTATAAATGGACAGGTGAAATTAATTTCGAGCGGATTTAAGAATCGGATTTCGACATTCTCATTTGAGAATAAACATAAAAATGTAGTCGATCCAACAGAGTTTCTGAGTGAAGCAGCTCAAGAAACTCTTCCATTAATTCATAATGTATTGCTAACCCACACAGCATGCAAAATGAATATAGAACTCTTTGCAGAGTATATTAAATTCGCTGATGATGATGAATTGGTGATGTCAATTAAATCCCATCAATCGAATATGTGTATCATAACAGCGTCTAGTGATCTGGGAGAGATAATTAAAGATCACTCAGCAATCATTTGCGCGAAAATGGATGAATTTCAAGAGAAGGACAGTGGTTGGACACTCTCGCAGATCTTAAGGCTGGAGGTAAACATCAATAAATATACTCCACTTAAGGTTTCAAGCTTTATTGAAACGCCGCCTAAAGTGTTGAGAAATAAAAAAGCATTAATTAATGTTAAAAATGCTGATGCATTTTGCTTCAAATGGGCATTAATATCAGCCCTTAAAACTCCACTAAACAACCAGCCTGCACGATGCTCAGCATACAAAGTTGATGGGATTGAGAGTGACTGGATAAAAATTGATGAATCGCTCACACTCAATTTTTCGAAATTGGATTTCCCACTACCGTTGGATCAAATAAAAATTTTTGAAGCTCAGAACCAAAGCATTAGCATCAATGTTTTTGGTTTCGATGAGCAGACGAATACAGTCAACGGGCCTTTATTTGTGACGGAAAGGGAGAAGACAACCCACATCAGCCTAATGTTGCTGGAGACCGAGGAGCGCGGACATTTTGTGTGGATAAAAAATTTGTCAAGGTAATATTTAAATAAATACTCTTTGCTAAAACAAAAAAAAAATATTTTCTAAAACATATATATTTGTTTTTTATACTTCCAGACTTGTAAGACGCCAACTTACATCACACAAGTCACAGCTATTCTTCTGCAAGACATGCCTAAATTACTCACATAATGAGCGGATGCATGCAGAGCACCGTCAGCAGTGCGGCAAGGTTGTGGCAACGCTCCCATCGGATGACAAAGCAAGTGTTAATTTTAAGAATTTTAATCGTAGTTTAGGTACCATTTGTAGTATACGCAGATTTTGAGTGTGTTCTAACCCCCCTCAATTCACAATTGAGTGAGAATGTCATAGCAACATCGCAGCATATCCCCATTGCTTTTTCGTATTTCATAAAGTGCGCTTTCAACCCAGCGTTAGATAAGCTTGTTTTAGAAACTGGTGAAGATGCAGGTATAAAATTCGTCAAGTCTCTTATCAGAGATGTAAACGATATTTATACCTGTTATCTAAGCACAATAAAACCAATAAATATGAACGCAGATGATGAGAATAGTTTTCAAAATGCACTCATTTGTCACATCTGTGAAAAAGCTTTAGGCAATGATCGAGTTAGGGATCATTGCCATTTAACTGGGTTGTATAGGGGTGCAGCGCACAATGCCTGCAACATTAATTTCCAAATTGCACCTTTTGTTCCGGTATTTTTCCACAACTTTTCAAAATATGATTCACATCTATTCGTTAGGGAATTAAATAAAGTTGAAGGTGATATAAAAGTACTCCCCCTTAATAAGGAGTTGTACATTTCACTGTCTAAATATATTCATATTGCATCCCATGACAAAAACCTTGAAATTAGATTCTTAGATACGTTCCGTTTCATGGCATCAAGTCTAGATGCACTTAGTAGCAATCTAGATATAGACAATTTCATTAACGTAAAAGCCTTTTTCCCATTAGATGATGAATTTCATCTAATACGTAGGAAGGGTGTATTTCCTTATGAGTATATTGACTCAAAGAGTAGATTAGATGAGTCAGCTCTTCCCCCCAGGGATAAATTCTTCAACACTTTAACAAACACAGAATGTTCAGTTGAAGACTATTCCCATGCACAGAAGGTCTGGGCAGTTTTTGGATGTCAAAGTCTTAAAGATTACATGGAATTGTATCTTAAGACTGATGTTCTTTTACTGTCGGATGTATTTCAAAATTTTCGTGCAATTTGCAAGAAAATATATTCATTAGATCCCGCCCACTATTACACTACACCCGGTCTCTCATGGGATGCAATGCTAAAAACAACAAAAATAGAACTAGAATTATTAACTGACATTAATATGTATAGATTCATTCAAAGTGGTATTCGTGGTGGATTAGTTCAGTGCTGCAAGCGCTATTCGAAAGCCAACCATATGTATATGGAGAATTATGACAGCACTAAGCCATCAGAATTCCTGATGTATTTAGATGCCAATAATTTATATGGTTGGGCAATGTCGCAATATCTCCCATATTCCGGCTTTAGATGGATGAATGATGCAGAATTAAATGCATTTGATATTTCATCTATCAAAGATAATTCAGAGTCTGGGTACATTCTCGAGGTAGATCTTTTGTATCCAGACTCTCTTCACGATTACCATAATGATCTACCTTTTTGCCCATCAAACCAAAAGCCTACTCCGGAGGCTAAAGTAAATAAACTTGTTGCTGACCTTAGGTCAAAAATAAAGTATCCTATCCATTATAGAAATCTTCAGCAATGTTTAAGAAATGGCTTAGTATTAACAAAAATACACAAAATTTTGGAGTTTAAGCAGTCTCCCTGGCTTAAAAAGTACATCGATTTAAATACACATCACAGAACATTGGCAAAAAATAATTTTGAAAAAGACTTTTTCAAATTATTAAATAACGCTGTCTATGGAAAAACGATGGAAAACGTTGAAAAACGTAAAGACATCAAACTGGTCACATCGTGGGAAACCACAAATCGCAATAGATTGGGTGCTCGTGCCCTCATTTCAAAAGCCAATTTCCATAGTTCAGCACAATTTGCAGAAGATATGTATGCGATTCAAATGAATCGACTCCATAATGTGTATGATAAGCCTATGTACTTAGGTTTTTCAGTTCTCGAACTGTCAAAATGGCAAATGTACGATTTTCATTACGATTACATGAAGCCAAAGTATCAAGAAAAAGTTTCTTTAAATTATATGGATACAGATTCATTCATATATTCTATTGAGACTAAAGATTTCTTTAAAGACATTGCGGAAGATGTAGAAATGAGATTTGATACATCTGACTATCCGGAGGAGTTAGCAAAAAAATATGGGATCAGAAGGTGCAATAAAAAAGTTTTGGGAATGATGAAAGACGAAAACAGTGGAAAAAGAATGTTAGAGTTTGTTGGTCTTAGAGCCAAAATGTATTCATTGTCTCTTGAGGGGGGTGGATGCATCAAAAAATCAAAAGGTGTTAAAAAGTCTGCGTTAGATAAGTTGACTATAAATAGTTATAAGCAATGTCTATTTGAAAAAAAGACATTTTGTGATAGCATGTTGATGTTTAGATCTAAGATTCATAATTTGTACACACATAGAGTAAGAAAAACAACTTTAAGTTCTAGGGACGATAAAAGAAAAATAAAAGAAGATGGAATAAATACATATGCCTGGGGGCATTTTAGAATTAATTCATAGTACTAAGAAAAAAAGAAGATAAATAAATAAATAGTAAATTAATTAATAAACAAACAATTAAAAATGTTAGTAAAATTAAGTGGAAAAAATAAATAAAAATGTAAATAAAATTAAGAAGAAAAAAAATAAATAAAAATAAATAAAATGAAATAAATAAATGAATATTTAAAAACAAAAATAAGTACATGTGTCTCTTTTACTTTAATTTATGAAAGCAGAAAATGTAGGGTGTTGATATGAAAAAAGAAAAGTAGAAATACCAAATATATATATATATATATATATAATTACGTTTTTGGAGAGTGTTGTACCGGCTGCGCCAATTGAAAAATCCGACAACGGTTTTTTAGGAATAATATAATTCTTTATTAAACAAAAAAAACACGTCTTCTCGGCTTCGTGTACAAAATAACTCTACTTATGCTAGTGGTTAAATCTATAAGGAAACCTCGCACTTGCTTCTATCTCATGGTCTGTTTATGGAGGGTCTCTTTTGCATTCCTTGTTTATGTTTATCTTATCTTGCCTGCTATGATTCTATTTAGAGAAAGTGCGTCTGCGATGTTGACATGCTGTATGATACTTTGACCTGCCATCTATGTAGGGGTCTCTTTTGATAGTTGCATTCTTTGTTTATGCTTATCTTATCTTGCCTGCTATGATTCTATTAAGAGAAAGTGCGTCTGCGATGTTGACATGCTGTATGATAAGCGTGAGTGTGGACATGAGAGATCTGCGTGATCTGGATATGTCACTTCCCCATCCCTTAGAAATTGGCTTGTCCTCAAGCGCTCAGTATAGGGTATAACTGTAAGTCGTTGGTGTTTTCTGCGGTTGTTTTTTCTTCATCTTCGACGTGTGGTGTCGTTGCTGCACTATTCTTATATTTGATTGTTATTTGTTTTGGTAAATTTTTGAATTTGAACAAAGAATAGCTTATTATTACTATTGACAATACTGTCACTAATGTTAAGCTTATGATTAACAAGGTATTATTTGTTTTTGTATGTTCTCTTATGAGTTCTTTAGTTTCTAAGAATGCTAATGGCTCTGTTTTAGTTATATTATTACTTATATAAATGGTTTGCGTAAAGTCTGATATTACATTTGAAATCTGGATATCTTCTAATTGAACAGAACAATTGGTTGCTTTGATAATGTTGTTTCCTAAAATTTCGACTTGTTGTGGTATACAGTTTTGATTAAGTGTGGTTTTAGGTAGGTTCCAAGTTAATATTACATTTGGTTCTATGAAATTTATTTCATAATTTTTTCTTGTTTTAGTATATTTACATTCAACTTTTATTTGTTTTAAAATACCGTTTATGCATTCGTTTGCTATTAGTTTCTTATTTGTTGCTGAATAAGTGTTATTTTTGTGTAAATAATATTTATCACTAATAGTTAGCCCTAGTTCGGTTAAAATATTTTTTTTCTCATCTGGATATGGTATTATTGAATACAAAGTTTCTTGTGACAGAGTTTTTGGTATATGTGATATTATTATAATTTCATTTGTTGTGGATTTTATCCAAGTTGATGTTTTTATATTTAACAATTTTTCTGAATCAACATTTAACAAATTATCATGTTTTAGTAGTTTTGGGTTAAAAATTCCCAATCTGGATAGTTGCATCCCTAATTCGATATCTTCGATGTATTCAGTGAATTGTTGTAAGTTAAACATTAATAAACTTAATTTTGTGTTCTGTTGTGATATTTCTGTCATGCTGTCCATTACTTGTATGCCATGATTGACTGCTTCTATGACTTTGTTTAGTTCGTTTACCTGTATGCTATTAGCTTCTAAATCATCAATTTTTTCAGTAAGTTCTGTTTTGTCGTCTTCAGTTAATGTGCCAAATAAATATTTGTAACCTTTTCCTACTACATTTAGGAGTCCTCGTTTCTGTCTTTTGATTATCTTTATTCCGTTCATTTCTCTATGAAGTTTTTCTACTAGATATTCTATTTGGGGTAGAACACTAAAATCATGTGTCTGAGATATTAAATCTTTTTCAGTATTTTCGGTTTTTGTTAAGTTTACTGTTAGGCAATGGTATTCGAAATCTGAGGGTATGCTCAATGAGCCTGTTTTAAATAAAACGAACCCGTTTTGTGCTTTTACGTGGTTTACTTCTATATTTTGGGTGTTACTCTGAGTTACGGCTAGCGTTAAT